>JAJGOT010000030.1:1970000-2027500 GCA_022457155.1 Cladopsammia gracilis | reverse complement strand
AATACCGCGCCGTTGAAATCAAACAAAGCGAGAGAGAACTTACGGACCCACGCTCTCCCGAATGGCAGTCAAAGAAAAGAAAGAAGTTAATGCGAGTATGAAATCGCTTCATTCTTTTCTATTCTATCTGGTATTAATTTTATTGGGATTCAAGAGAAATATTTGATATTACACGATAATCTGCGTTCACTTAACAATGTCAACCTAATGTGTGTCAGTCAAGTTGAGGTAGTGGCGAAATCTAGTCTTTCTCTGAAGAGCTTTTCTTTTGTATATTATTGTCCTTCTATGTCGTATAAAGCAGTTTTCTGACAACTATGACAGAGCACTTTTCAACTGAGTGTCAAAAAACCAAAACCAAAAATAATCACTCTGACCAATCACAACAGAGGTAAATACATGAAGCCGCCGCCAAGCGCGGGAAAACGCGTTTGAACAAGTCACGATTGGTTTTGATTTTACTTCTGATTGGTCGAGAAATTGGCACGAGATTTTTTAGCCAATCACAAAGCGTAGCAATAAAACCAAAGCAATTACGAAATTTAATTTTCACTCAATTGAAAACCGCTCTCGAAGAAAATGCGTGCGACAAGTGTTAACCACTAGAAAGCGCGCGTAAACCGAAAGTTTTTGTCATTATTTGATCGAAAAATTGTTCTGGTTAATTGAAGCAGTGTACATTATCACGAGCTCTAGAATTATTTAGGGCAATGTTGTTACCGTAGTAACAAAACAGCCACCGTTCCCATTGGTGTAAAATAAAGCACAAGCATTGAGGATGGATGTCCCTTCTATCTGAGCTTGTTTCTCAAGTAAGCTAGGCTTTATATTCCACAGTCAGCAAAATCGATCCTTGTAAAAAAAAATGTTCGTGTTATACAGTAGCCTGCGAATACAGCCGCCTCTGATCGCTCCCGGCCGCTTGGGGCGTTCGCGCGGCGAGTTATACAGCAAATATGAATTTTAAGTACTTGATAATTAGTGTTAGTAATTAGTTAGTGCTGTGTTCCCTACGCGTTTTAAAATTTCTTATTCTATGGCATGTATAAACTCGATTCAATTTTATTTGTGCCTTAGCAGTATTGTGCTTTGAAGCTTGCAATAGTAAATTTTGCAATTTGTTCGACCGTTAACTTGTTTTGTCCAGTTCATTGTAACCAGTAGAAAAACCCGAGAGGGAAATCAACACACCACCCTGGTCAGTGGTGTGGCATCTACGATCAGGGCGGATTTTAGCAGCACTCTTGTTTTTCGCGTTTCCTGCGGGAATGGTTTACCAAGCGAAACGAAAACAATCCACTTGTGGCATAAGATTGATGCTTATGTCCGGCCCGTTTTTACTGGACATAAGCACTGTCGTTTCTCCGCTTATACCAGTGAAACCAGCCTTTAGAACTTTCGCTGATGGCATAATTTACCGATGGAATCCTTTTTGAGGTTACCTTGGAATTCCAAAAGAAATACCCCGAAAATAATATTTTCACCTTTCTATTAAAGTGGGGCAACAAAATAGTATAACTTGGCACGCAACAATGTTGCAATGCAGGTTGCAGCCCTAATGTTGCGCGTATTACCACCGCGCACAACAAATTTTCGTGTTGCAGAAAGATGTTTCTAATTTCTGCAAGATTATGTTGCGCCCGTAGTTGGTAATACGCGCAATATTGTACGATTTTGTTGCTCATATTACTTCACCTTTACTACGCAACTCGCAAAATATCGGCACGTATTATCTCTCAAACCATCAAAGGTGTATTATCAGTGCATATTATTTCATACTTAGAGATTTTCTATTGCAATTTGGCGTGTGAAAACCCCGTTCGGGGTTCGCAGCATGGGCAGTGTTCCCAAAGCCTCGCTCGTTACATTTCTGATACATCACCAACTTGTGCGTAAATACCACATACGCCCGCACTGCCCGTGAAGTAATCTATATTCGGCTCACTTGGTGTGGGGTCAAATAATCACGCGTATAGTTTTCCTTCAATAATGAAACGACTGATCCTCGCAGTCGGGGCGGGAAGAAGTAAAAAAATCGGCGCGGCGAAAGTTGTCAAGAACGAGCCCCATCCTCGGAAACCCAGAGGCAATTACTGGTTGGGGCGAAGTAAAAACCAAGGAAAATGAGACGCGGCGAAAGTTTTCGGGTATCTTCGTCCCGCCCAGACTAACTGTCCCTGGATCTCCGAGGATGGAAACGACTGAAAGCTCCAGGGACCGCGGAGCAAGGTGAAAAGTGGGAAGGCTGACAATTGAAAATCATTTTTTTCATATTGAAAATCGAAAAAAGGAATAAAATCATAGTATTTGATTCGCAAAAAAGTGGTGGGGCCGCGGCCCTACCAGCCCCTCCCCCTCCGCGGTCCCTGAGCTTAGGCGCCTTCACACAACAAACTTAAAGTGGCATGTGTAAACGTGACAACATGCGATTCGCCCCGACTTGCTGTGATTTTCCTCCAAAAAAATCGCCACCAAGTTGCATCAGGTTTCAAACATGTTCAAATCCTCTACGACATCGCGCGCGGACAAAATCGCACTAAGATCGCCGCTGGTTTACATTGAGATGCAACTTGCGCGCGACAAAAATTGCGCAAAAAAATCGTCTGATTCATTCACTGAAAAATAACTCGAGTCAAAGATTATATATTTTTTTTTTTGTTTTACTATACCAATGTTTCATGTTGCAGTATTTTTATTTGTCTCGCTCTTTTTACAAAAAAATTACAATCAGCGACGCTTGACAAGACAGTAATTTAAAACCAACAACTATGACCATTTCAATCATAAAATTTTCAGTGTGCTAATATTCAATCTTTTCTAATGGCAGGTCCTCCATTTGAATTTATTTCCAACAATATCCATGTTGTTCATTCTTTTTTCTCTCCGATATTTTCATTGAGAGGAGCCGACTCCATTCACGTCCGTTAACTTGCTTTTAACTGGTCTTTCTCTGTCCTCTGGGTCCGGCAGTAAGTCACCCCATTTGGTGAGATGTCGAGCACACTTGTAAATGTCACTGCAAAACAAGGATAAATAATAATTTCTCCCTAGAATGTATAGCAAAAGTTTTTTTTTTCCATTTTCCATTTTATTTATTTTGCCATTAACCACATTAAAAAAAATATACATGTATATATAATAATAATAATAATAATAATAATAATAATAATAATAATAATAACAATTATAATAATAATACAACACACTAGAAATTTATAATAACTTAAAAGACGATAGACTAGTTTGCTTTGGTTTTGTGATACGTCGCTATAAAAAGCTAAAAAACGATGCATTTCCAAGTTTTCCCGCGCTTAACACCGGTTGCGACAACGGTTGTATGTTTTCCCGCGCTTGGCCCATGCATTCGCTTCGAGTTCTGAATTTTGTCAAATTGGTCAAATCATGGGTAACCTCGCGAACAAAAAACGCCTAACTTCAAAATACAGTAAGCCGGTTATTTCAACGAAGTTTGGACCAATTTCAATATGGCCGACGTGAATATTTAAACGTTGTTTGCTGTACTGAACATTGCCAAGAAAGCATATAGCACAGACTAGAAAAACAGTCTTTAACTTAAAAATGTGACCCAGTTATAAACAGATTTCATTCTCTAAAACCAGGGTCTGATTTGTGTAAATAACCGGCCAAGCGAGTTTGGCGATTAAGACAAACAAAACAAAATGTCAGCACCACATACCCGTCTTTCCTTTTGGTTAATATCTTCTGCTTCAGATCCCCTGTAAACAATAAAGACAGAATCTTAATTTTTCGCGCCACATTTTTCTTTTTCTTTTTTGTTTACGCTCGCCAATTCCAATTTCTTAAAAATTAACTTACCTGAGCTACAGCAAAGCTTGCAAATAACATGTCTTTTTCTTAGTCTCAAAGGCTGTAGAACCCTAGGCCATGATTTTTCTGAAAATTGAACAAAAAACATAAGAAAGAAAGCATTTGCCCGTGTAAAGATGCTCATTCCAGTGACGAAGAATTATTTTCTTAAAGACAGGTTATAGTCATTTTACAACAGTACACACAAATTCACAAAATTCCACACCTAAGTTGGCTATGCCCAAGGAGTTGTCTTGAGCAGATCGGCAGATCACAAATAACCCGATTCTATGAGAAGCAGGGAAGTTGTAGTGACGAGAGAGCTCGCCTGAGTTTGTTATTCATTCTTATCCTTGCTCTGAGGTTTTTTCTCCGGGTTTGCCGGTTTTTCCTCTCTCCTCAAAACCCAACATTTCTAAATTCCAATTCGATCTGGAATTCGATAGCTACAGGCTTGTCAGTCGCAAGACTAAATGTTAAGGCATACTCTTGTTAAACAATGTCCATTTATTTTTATAAGTTTTTATTTATTTAGCATAGACCATAGCTAGTCTAAACCTGTAAGATTGCACATAAGTCTGCTATTCATTCACGCGCTTCGTACGCTTAACTCAGGACAACAGTTAAGGCCAGGAAAAATGGTTTCTTCTGTTTAAATTAGGTCTATACTCACCGGCCGGATCTCTTTCGCCTTTCCTAAGCACAATATATGAAAACCTCTCAGTGTGAAATCCGTACTTCTTTAACCTCGTATTTTTCTGGAAAAGAAATAATAGACTTTATAGATACGTATTAATTGTTAGTAGAAATTATCATATAGTTGTATTTTATTTGTACCAACCTGATGAATTTTTACCGTGTTAAAATAAAGATTTGAGATTTGAGATGCTTTCTGCTGTGAAAGAAATTTAAACCTTCTGAACCACTAGCAAATCGACTGTGATGTTTCTCTTCTTCAACGAAAAAGACGAACAGACTTGTCATTCGTTGAACTTTGCAAATTTTCAAGAGAAGAGAAACATACTTGTCTTTAGCTAACTTTTCTTGAAACTCGCCATGTGAAACAAATGGCAAAAAGGAATTCTGCGTGTAACACAAGCAACTTTGTTTTGTATCGATTTCGCAACTTGTTTTGCATCGATTCAATTGTGTTGCACGTTGCTGAGAAACTGAGTAGCCCAGACTTCTACCTTCTGCAAAGTTGAGAGATATCTTGCGGGGTAAAACATGCATTTGACAGCTTGTTGCATAATGCTAGCTTCTGTTAGCATAACTTATTGCAGGTGTTTAAATAGTGGGTAGCGACGCAAACGAAACATTGTGAGCGGAGAAAAAAGCGAGGAAATCTCCTGCAGTACTCGCAATTCAGTTTTTTCTAGGTTTTTTTTCCTTTCTCTCCTCGCTATCTGAACGCCTGGAGCAAGCTTAAAAACAGCATTTATTTAAACACAATTCAAGCTTCTGTCAGCGCATATTTTAATAAAGGAGGCAAAATACCTGACAGAAAGCCAACTGGACCCTTTGTTCAAAGTTACAAGGATGGTCTCTTGTTTCGGCATGCGATCTTGCGCATTCGACATCGTGTGGACACTACAAACAAAAATAGTTAAATGACCTGTACACAAAACGGCGGTGTATTGCATATTTGCTTTCATTAAGGCCACTTTTATGGGGCATGTTAAAGAAAGACTTAGAACAGGGAATAGTGTTAAGAGTGGTTTCCAATTGAGCATCAAAAGTAATTTCGCGTTTGCTTTGGTTTTGCATTGCTACGCTTTGTGATTGGCTAAAAAAATCTCGCGCATCTTTTTCAACCAATCAGAAGTGAAACCAAAACCAATCGTGATTTGCTCGCACGCGTTTTCCCACGCTTGGCGCCGGCTACATGTATTTTCTTCGAGTTCTGATTGGTTCATTGGATTGTCTGCGTCTGTTGTGATTGGCTAGAGTCATTAACTTGGTTTTGGTTTTACTACAATCAACTGAAGACCCTTCTAAGAAGGTACAGCAAACTCTTACCGGGGAAAATACAAAGCCACTGTCCATTTCCTCAGCCGTGGGATCAAGGAACTGAAATTCTGCATCTACAAAGAAAGCATAACTGGTTTATAAAAATCCTCACTTTATGCAAGATTTGATTGGTGGATTAACAGTACTGAGCCTATGTTATTGTTACTCACCTGCCGAATTTTCACCTTCTGTGGATTCATATCCTCCTTCCTGCAGTAATATGGAGACAAGTCAAAGGAAAGTCTTAATGTCAAAAAATGTCACTAATTAAATGTTAAGCTGGGAAGGCATCTTTTAATCCAATGGATTTAAGAGCCATCTCATGATTACGAAACAATGTAAGGTTTAGTCCACAGATCGGTTTTAATTTTCCATACTGAGTTTGAAGTCAAAGAATTAAAAAGTAAAGCAGATTTAAAACGACCAAAACATATTAGCGTGACATAAATTAGCCTCCCACGCAGACGACAGACAACTGGATGATGTAATTATACTGGGGGATTAAAAAAAGTTTACTACAGCAATACACGTTTAACACGTAATACACTCTGACTCGTCCTCAGTCGTCTCTCTAGGGAAGACGCGGGAGACGCGCGTGGGTATAGACGCGGAACGAGAGAAGCGCGACCGAAGGGGGTGACGGGAAGTAGGAAAAGGAAAGGGAAAGACCTTTCCTCCATCCCATCACCCATTGCGCTTCCCCCGACCGCGCTAGAGATACTGGGGACAAGTCAGTAATAGACTGGGAAAAATAAGTTTACAGATGATGGAACAAGTTAAAATTTGCATATCTGTGCCTGTATGCCTTATCACGTTCAACGCTTCGCGTATTCACAAGATAAAAATATTAATTTAATTTCTAATAATTATTGTAGTTGTCCAGCTTTCCCCACATCCACGCTTGGTGGTGTAGTGATTAGAGAGTTGACCTCAGATCTGAAGGTCAGTGGTTTGAGCCCTTGTCTAGGCCGTCGCGCTGTTTCCTTAGACAAGAAACGTTGCTTGACATTGTCTCCACCCAGATGTTCTTTAATTCTTATAGTAAAAAAAATCAAACCATTCGTTTAAATTAAGACAGCCATTTGCTGGAGTAAACTGGTTTTTTTTGCACTCATTCTTTGCTAGAATTATTGAACAGTGGAACACACTTTCTAAAGAGATAGTGGATGAACAGGATTTTTGTATTTTTCGAAGAAAACTTAGAAAGTATTGTAAAATTTTGTGAAATTTTTTAGCCAACTCTTATTCCTAAATTTTATATAACTTGTGTAGATTGTGAATAACTTGTGTGCTGTAAATTCAACTTGTGAAAACTGTAATGGCTAGTCTGACAACTGTTGTTTCGTTGCTGCCAAGCGACTCTTCAGAGACCTTCCTGATATCTGGCAAACTCGTTGAGCATCTCGCTCAAAGTCCCATTCGCAAACGGCTGATTACGAACGGGACTTTGAGCGAGATGCTCAACGAGTTTGCCAGATATCAGGAAGGTCTCTGAAGAGTCGCTTGGCAGCGACGAAACAACAGTTGTCAGACTAGCCATTACAGTTTTCACAAGTGTAATTTACAGCACACAAGTTATTCACAATCTACACAAGTTATTCACAAGTTTTCACAATTATTAAATTTTATATTGTATAATAATTTATTTTATATTTTATGTAAGGAGCATCCTCAATGGGGATAACCTCTGATGTTTCCTTTTATGTATTCTTTACATAATAAATATGATTGATATTGATGTATAAATGGGTACCGTCGACATAACACTGGGGGTAACCCTGTGATGGACTAGCATCCCATCCAGGAGGGAGTAGCAACACTCCAAGTTACTTTATGCTACAGAAACTGGGTTAAGCTCCAGCTGTGTGGGTGTCCTGTGGCTCGTGTGCCTGCCTTACCTTCAGTTACACGCCCGCATACAGATTCTGTCATTTGGTTTACCCGTTGCTAGAGTATTGTCTTAAGAACGGATGAAACATGTTTGCTTATTTTTCATTAGTTCTTTTTTTTTTACCTTCAGCACCAAGCTTCTGGCATCAGATGTTATCTCAAACCCTTCAGAATTTCCATGCTCGATAATAACCTAAAATTAACACAAAACAAACTTACTAAACAATATTAGCCAACTTGCACAAGAAAGTATGCAAATTAATTAAATGTGTTTGTGTAAAAGAGGGTGTCAATGGCTTTGTCAATCATATCGTTGACAGTTAATTAACCCTTTCACAGTCCCATAAGTCAATGACCTGAAGACATAAAGTGTAGTTCTAACATTTGAGTCTGTGGACAAGTGGTACCATCCATTTGTTTTTCAGTATTAATTTTTACAAAATGAAATTTGGGATTTTTCTTGAATTTTGATTTTTGGCACTCTTGCGAAGGTTGAATGACAGTAAAATTGACCCTCATTCATTTTCAGTGCCAAATGAATTCACCCTCAATTTTAACAGAAGCAATAATTTAAAGGAACTCACCAAAAAGTCACTTGTTTTTCCCCACAAGCTTCTTACAGCCATTTGCCTTAGGGATGTCTTTGGAATTTCACTGAGAGCATAAGAGGCAACTACAACATTGTAGGTGATCTGTTCATGAAAGCACAAACGAAACAAAAATAATGAGACAGAAGTTGATTGGTTGATTGATTGTTTGATTACACCTTTAGTAACCTGAACAGCTGATAGTACTAAATAACAAGAGTAGTACAAGAAAATAATTACTGATCCTCATCAAATCCTATTGTTCTCTCTCTGCATTATATCAACGATTGCAGCGTGATTAGGAGTTTTGATTCCAAGTGTCTGAGGAAAACGGGGGCGGTCCTTTTTGTTAGCAAGGGAAATTATCAGGGGTAATACTAAACGTGCTAAAACAGACTAACTGCAATATTTTTAATATTGCAGTGTGCACGCTGCAATATTAAAAATATTGCAGCGTGCACACTGCAATATTAAAAATATTGCAGTTAGCCCGTTTTTACCACGTTTAAGTATCCCGCTCTGTTGATTTCGTTATTAAAAGACCGTTTGGGTCTTACCCTTATTATTTTTGCCGCTAACATTTGTTTAAATTGGAATCCCACTATGTCCCCTTTTGGCTTATGCAAAGCTCGCAAATAAAACACGTTATCATGGTTATCGCTGACTTCTATTGGGACATGAGACATATATTTCTTACACAGTTCAACCGGGCAACGATCTACATAAGTCAAATTCTTATATGCCCGAACAACTTTCCTTTTGATACGCAAATGGCCCAATCCCCCATTATTAGTCTTACTTATATCCTCGGTGTACTGCAAAAATTCACTCCCCGATGCGAACTCTGCGTTATAAAAATCGCTGATTCGTCTTCCGATGAATCCTCCATGCTTCCAACAAGTGAGCTAGGTACTGAATAAAATGACTGAGTACTCTGGGTTATAAAGTATGCAAATATTTGTGAACATTCTCGTCAACAAAAAATAAATTCAATACTAATGTTCACACATGATCGCAGTTACATAATCCTCACAACAACTGAGGAATTGAGGGTTATGTAATCGCCACCGCACTGTATAGTGTACGTAGTCACAAGATGTGCTAATTTCATTGTTATAGCTGTATTCAAAATCAATGTAACAGCCAAAGGGGCGGCTAAAATCGGGAAATAATGTATAGAGAGAACAATACGATTTTGTGAGGATAAATTGTCATTAGTTAAATAATCTTCACAACAACTGAGGATTTGGGGGTTACGTAATGGCCACCACACTGTATACGTAGCAACAATAAGTGCTAATTTCATTGTTATAACTGTATTCAAAATGAATACAACAGCCAAAGGGGTGGCTAAAATCGAAGATACAATGCAGAAAGAAAACAATGGGTTTTGATGAGAAACAGTAATTATAATAGATAATTACTTCGGCTCACAGCATTATTAGGTATATTGCAGGCAGCTTCGGGCTGCGCCCTCAGCTGCCTGCAATATACCTAATAATGCTGCGAGCCTCAGTAATTATCTATTAAATAATGTCATTTGGGAGGAAAGATCAAATTTTGTTAAGCATACCATCAGTACTTACTAAATTGGAAACAGGTAAAAATCGTTTGAAATAAACTCTTGGAATGTGAAGAGAATTGTTGAATCCCTCCCCACCTGAAAAAAAAAATACCAACAACATTCAATGAAATGCTTGTCTTTTGCAACATTACCTTCACCCTTTATGCCACTCCCAAGCAGTCTGTTTTATTCACACCAGTTCACTATGGAGAGGAAGACACAATGTCTGCAGTTCCCAGCCCCACCACATCCCCTCTTCAGAAGTGGGACACTTGTATTAAAGGGATGGGTTGACTTGTTTAAGGTATGGTACCTGAAACTCGTTTTGTGGGCAATGTTCAAATTCATTTCTACCATAGAAGTACACTTCTTTCTGACAAGTTCCATAGTTTCACTGACATTTTTTGGGCTTATTTTACCCTAAAAAATTCTGGAATAACTTTAAGTTGGATAAATGTTAGATTATAATCAGAACACAACCACAAGTTATAACATCAATGTTATATGCTGGGGAGTCACATGTTTACCCTAAGTCTAAAGTGCTGTCACATGTTAACCTCCTATAAAATAAAGTTGTTATTGTTATTACAGACCATTAGTCCACCAGTACCTCTGAGAAGATATTCAGCAAGCTTGTTCATATCCTGCGATACATCAACACACTGATATTCTCTGATTGAATCTCCCCATTTTTCATGGGCTGCCCTATGGGTACGTCACAAAATTATCAATTGCAGCCAACTTTAATTTAAGTACACCAGAATACCGTAAATGAAAGCCATTTCTCAATTAATTGCCCCTCTAGAATAATTGCAGGCTCCTTTGAGGGAAATATTAAATTTTGAAATAATCACTCCACTCGAATAATTGCCCCCCTATTCCATCCTCCTTAAACTCCACAACATTACTTACGGTAAAACCAGAGAATGACACCAAGGAGGAGTCAGATGCGACATGACTCATTGAAAACATGCACGAGGATGTTGATATTAAACATTTAATTAAAGAATACCCAATTGAGTATAAAATCAGTCTTCTTTTTACAGAAAATGCCTTTGGTGCACTTTTACTGGCAACCAAGGTGACAGAAACAAAATCAGTCAAATCTGAGCAGAAAAATAAATCTAATAAATTAAATATCATTTGCAAATAAACAAACAAAAATATTGAAAAATATTGATTACAACACATCGCTTAACTGCTTAACTTAGTCTTATATATATATTAATTACCATACTGCCATTCCAGTACCAGAACCAAAATCTAAAAGAGTCTCTGGTTTAAAGTCTGGTTCACGCCGACAAATCTGAAAGCAAATTTAACAAAGATCCATATTCACCTATGGCAGATCTATAAGGCCAGCTGAGTGTCCACAAATAACCTGTAATATTATATTACTAACATGTATATTATATTTTTGTGCATGTCAATAGTGTCAACTTTCAATTTAATGTTCAATTTATTAATAAAATATTATTATATGATTTAAAGTTCCAGTAGATATACATTATTAACTACTGACCACACACTTAATGAATTGTTACTTAAAGGACGGTACATGTAGTCTGTTTTTATACATATTAATACATTTTTTTTTTTTTGATACATTTTATTGAACAAGAACACAGGAGTACAAAAAATAGATAAAAAAGAAAAGAAGTAAATTAATACATTGATTAAAGGAAAAAATTACATGTTTCAACAAATATAGGATAACAGCTAATACAAGACAAGAAGATTTTTACTTACAACAGTGCATTGATTGTTAACAGTATAAATGCTTTGCTTATTGGCATTTTACAAGTAGGAGCAAAGCAATAAAAAAGGTATCTAATATATATATATATATATATATATATATATATATATATATATATATATATATATAATAAGTTTATATCTCTCATTGTGGCAGGGAGAAGGGTGTGTAGCGAAAAACAGAGGAAAAGGTTAAGTACACTATACACTTTAAGTTTGTGTGCTTTTAACTTAGATGTTGTGCTAAAGGAGCCCATTTCTTATTGTTATTGCTGGTAGCATTCAATTCTATCCTGTATTGAGTGCTCAAGACGAACAAGAATCCTCTTATGCTCAGAAAAGTTTCTTTAATCTTGCAACACCATATAAAATATTTGGCCAAGAGGAAACATAAGTTGAGCTGTACTGAATAGCGTCGAGAGTTATCTGGCCTCAGACCCAAGAGAATAGCCATGTTCTTTTGATAATCATTAGGGATAAGTGTTTTTGTTTTCAACCATAGAAGTAAGTCATCCCAAAAAGAAGCAGTTTTATTGCAATGCCAGAAAAGGTGTGTGAGTTCTTCAGAAGCCTTGCCACAAAAAGTGCAGTTAGGATTGTCTTTAATGCCGATTTTTGATAAAAAGCTGTTCGTTGGTAAGATTCTATGCAAAAATCTGAAGTGGAAATTAATAATTTTGGTGCTCTTGGTGCAGCTAAAAGCCAACGTATATGCTTTTATCCAATCTGGTTTACAACAGTTATCGATTTCACAATTAGCATTCCACTTTGTTTGACTTTTATCAGGATTGAAAGATTTTAGAGATACGAGCTTTCTATAAACAAGTTTGTTTGCTTTTTTGTATTTGATGAAAGCAGAAAAGAAATCTTCATAGCCTGTTTCATTAGACGCAGCTTTTGAAGAAATTGAAATACTTCGAATTGATGATATGAGACCATGGAAAGTTAAGGGTTGCATTTGTATGTTGTAGGTGGTCCTAAATTCAGCGAAAGAGAGGAACTTGTCCTGATCTTTCATTAGGTGTTTTATTTTCAAAATGCCTTTCGAAATTAGCTGTTTGAAAACAATGGGTTTGTTGCCTATTCTGATTAATGAATTATGCCATAGGGGTTGTTCTAGAAACTGCTGCTTACTGTTTATTTGGGGATTAAAATTGACTTCAGCCCATATACATAAAAGTTCTTTAAATAAAGGGTTTGTAACGTGGAATGTTTCCGAAGTATCCTTCCTATTGAGGTTACCACTAAAAATCAACTTTCCATCATATTTTTCTAGCTCTCTTTCAAGAAAAAGTTTCCATTTTCCATTGTTCTCGTCATCAAGATATTTCTTTATCCATGTAGTTTTAAGCGCTTTGTTATACGAAAAAATGTTGATCATTTTCAAACCTCCTTTCCCGAAATCGTTAATCATTATATTGCGTTTAATTTTATCTCCTTTATTATTCCATAGAAAGGAATAAAATAAATCATTTATCTCCTTCAGTGTTTTATCATCTGTTGTCAAAGGTGCTAGTATGTAGGTTAGTTGTGACGCAGCAAGACTTTTAAGAACAAGAATTTTTCCAATAAGGGTCAATCGTCGGTATTTCCAGCAATTTAAAACACACCTTATCTTCTCCAATTTTTCTCTATAGTTTACTTTCATGGTGATATAAGGGTCAGTTGAAAGCCAAACACCCAGGGATTTTACTTTGGTTTCAGGCCATTTCAGGTCTTTTTCTGGGAAGAGTTTTTCCTTTTTACCTGTGTTTGATCCAATCCATAAGGCTTCAGTTTTTTTATAGTTGAGTCTGAGGCCAGAGACACTACCAAAGCGCTCAAGTAGGTTGAAAGTCGCACTCAAGGAATCTTTTGTACCATCGAGGATAAAAGTAGTGTCGTCTGCATATTGACTTAATTTGATCTCGTCGTTGTTTACAAAAATACCTTTTATTGTTTTACTTTTTCTGACTGCATTAGCTAACACCTCTGCCGATAATATGAAAAGATAAGGTGAAAGAGGGCAGCCTTGCCTAACACCCCTTTGTGGCTTAAAAAAACTAGTGGACCAGCCATTGTTTAAAACGCAGCTTTCGATATCTCTATAAAATAGCTTGATCCATTCAGTGAAGGAAGGGCCAAAGCCAAAGTACTCAAGAGTTCTATTAATAAAAGTCCACTCCAACGAATCAAACGCTTTTTCAAAATCAACAAATAGAAGAAGGCCTGAGATGTTTTTTTCAGCCGCGTATTTGATGACACTGTCGACTAAGAGTAATACATAATGTTTACGGTACATGTAGTCTGTTTTTATACATATTAATACATGCAATTAGTTTCAATCACACAGTAGGGGTGACTATATTGGGTAAAATTTTACTATTGCAATAGTATTACGATAGTTCGTAGTTACTAAAAGAAGGAATGACCTACAATGACCTACAATGAGCTACAATGACCTACAATGACCTACAATGAGCTACAATGAGCTACAATGAGCTACAATGAGCTACAATGAGCTACAATGAGCTACAACGATCAGCCACAATGACCTACAATGAGCTACAATGAGCTTTAACGATCTACAATGAGCTACAACGAGCCACAACGACCTACAATGAGCTTCAACGACCCACAATGAGCTACAGTGACTTAGAAAAAGCTACAATTAACTAAAATTAGCTACAAGGGGTTTATAATATCACCATCCTTACCGTTATATACCATAGAAAGGTCGGTCCCGCGAGAGGAGAATAATTAGCGACCACCCGTTCACTTCTGAAAATCACCGGAAGTAACAAAAGGCCGTACCTGTACAAACTCACGGCTTTAGCATTCCATCTTACATTATCTTTGAACCGGAAGTGGTCTTGGTTCTTGTCGATCACCGCTCAGGGACGTAACTTACAAAGGGGCAAGGTGCTCGTTTTGTTAGGAACACTTTCCAAGAATACCAAACATTATCCTAAGGTGTCCAAGAATAACCCAGCATGTTCTAAAATTTTTGCAGATTTTCCATGATTCTAGCTTTCGTGGCAGGTGAGAAGCGTTGCGTGACAATCCATGTAGCTACGTGTATAAACGCAATACCATACATGACATAAAGTGTATAAATAATTGTACCTCATTTCAAAGCTATTAAAATACAGAATAAAAAAAAATCCCTCCAAGATTTGAAGAAGGAATCACGGGGCCTTTTGCAGATTGCCGATGCTAGCCGATGATTCCCGAAAGATAGTTACCGATATCCTTGTATAAACATTTGTGATAAAAAAAGTGGAAGTGAAATGTTTGAAAGATAATATTTTTGAACCGGGAATAAACTTATTTATAATATGACCATACGGCCCCGCTGACGCAATCCTACAGAAAATAGAATCGCAAGGTGACGTGAGCGGGGGCCGGACGGGTTGACGCGAGCCAGTCTGGAAAGATAACGTAAAGATAACGTAGTACAGGTACGGCCTTTTGTTACTTCCGGTGATTTTCAGAAGTGAACGGGTGGTCGCTAATTATTCTCCTCTCGCGGGACCGACCTTTCTATGGTAAACGGTAAGGATGGTGATATTATAAACCCCTTGTAGCTAATTTTAGTTAATTGTAGCTTTTTCTAAGTCACTGTAGCTCATTGTGGGTCGTTGAAGCTCATTGTAGGTCGTTGTGGCTCGTTGTAGCTCATTGTAGATCGTTAAAGCTCATTGTAGCTCATTGTAGGTCATTGTGGCTGATCGTTGTACCTCATTGTAGCTCATTGTAGGTCATTGTAGCTCATTGTAGCTCATTGTAGGTCATTGTAGCTCATTGTAGGTCATTGTAGCTCATTGTAGGTCATTGTAGGTCATTCCTTCTTTTAGTAACTACGTACGATAGTTGGGCACTATTGCAATAAGTATTTTGCAATAGTATTGCAACAGTAAAAAGTAAAAACAATTTTGTTCGCCATGATTTTATTTTTTGTGTGGCACATGATCTCATTGACTAGCCACCCCTCTAGGGATTTGTTTTATGACATAAAAATGAAAATAGTGCTGATGGATAGTGTTGTCCTTGCCTTATAGCAATGTATGACACAAACAGACAATTTCATTTTATTCATTATATACCGGTATTTCGATCAGGGAAGCAATTTGCCCGCTATTGAAATTATTGAAACTATTGATAGTCAGGACAAACTATTGCGATTGTTATCAATAGTTAATTTTACTATCGATAACTTGCTTAATTGCGACACCAACTATCATGATACGTCGATAGTTTGATGAATCGTTACACCCTTATCACACAAGGTATATTTAGAGGAGCATATTTAACAACTAAGTTTAGCTAACTGTCCCCGAGCAGATACCTCCTGCTGGCAGACAGCTCATAACTATATGGGTAGTGGACGTTCCTGTCCTCATCAGACCCAGCCAACTGTTTATTTTCCACTTTCCATAAGTGGACACCTCTCCTAGCTAGAAAGAGGGCAGTCAAGTTTACATGGACCAAAAGTGTCTGCTTTTAGGAGATTCTGCTAAAACTGTTTGGTCAGCCAGTAAATAAGCTTTGCCTTCATAACTCACCTCATGGAATACTCTGAGTGTTGCACCATAACTGGCTGGTATCCGACTTGCCGCATAAGCAGCAGATTCTCTTTTGTCATATCTAAAAGTTAAAAAAAGGTTCATGGATTATTAATATGCACTCTGATTAGTTGCACAGCAAACCCGCAATCAGGCTCAGTATTTTCATTTTGCTTGGACCCCACGAAAGAAGACATAAATTTATTAGAGTGTTGCTAAAATTAGGCTGGATCACAGGTTATTGCATAGCCATTTTAGATGGGCTTTGTAAACATAGGTAGCACAGACAAGGTAGGTTTTATTGTATAAAATACAAAATAACCACTTTGTGCTCACATACATGTAATCAGCTGATGCAAAATCTTAAGGGAGTTTGAGAGTAAATGAAGATGATGGCAATGAAGATGATGATTATGGTGACAATGATGGGGGTGTTATGAAAACGAAGACCCTCGAAAACGAAGACCTAAGACCTAAGACCGGTCTTCGTTTTCGTACTACGAAAACGAAGACCCCGTAAAACAGAAAAACATTGAAATTACAAGTTAAAATCAGCAAGGCTTAGTAATATTATACGACATTACACTTCACGCGTTCCTTCCCCATTTATTACGGCAACTACTTGTGCCGCGTCTGCTCTGGCTGCTATGTTTCGCTATGCGAGATAACTTGATTTGGTAGCGACATGGTGGGATAAACTTACCAAAATCCGGATATTCTTACGCTAGAGTAAGGATCCAGGATCGGCAGGCATTAATCGAACGCTTGCTGCATGCCTTTGATAAGCCAGGATTGCGTGACAGTATGAATGCGCTCTGTACAGGAAATGATCCTGGGTTTCTGCAAATAAATAATTTTTGTCTAGTGTATCTAGCGAAAAAGATTCAAACAGTCAGTAAGGCATGTCAGCTGTGAAATTCTCGTTAAAAAGTAAGCAGTTCTCTTTGCTAAGGACGGGTCTTCGTTTTTGTAGTACGAAAACGAAGACCCCCGGTCTTCGTTTTCGTACTACGAAAACGAAGACCCTAATATAAAATATCCGAAATCCATGGAAATTACGAGTTTAGACGTGCACTGAGCACCAGCAAAGGTTATTATAGATTTTAATACATTTGTACACTTCGCGCGTGGTGTTTTCTTGTGTTTCTCTTGCCGACCTTTGTAACCCCACAGTTATAAATTCGAAGAACATGTTCTTTCACTGTACACTTCCGTCACGCAATGCTGGGACAACAACGAGAGTACGTGCCCGAATTCAGCTTTCTTAACCTTATTCAAACCTAAACTATTCCAATCGCCCTATCAACGGGAAAATCTGTTCCGAGCTTGCACTTATTGCGTAGGAAAACAAAGCAGAGAACCGAAAGCAGTTGTAAAAAAGAGCAAGAAAACACCACGCGCGAAGTGTACAAATGTATTAAAATCTATAATAACCTTTGCTGGTGCTCAGTGCACGTCTAAACTCGTAATTTCCATGGATTTCGGATATTTTATATTAGGGTCTTCGTTTTCGTAGTACGAAAACGAAGACCGGGGGTCTTCGTTTTCGTACTACGAAAACGAAGACCCGTCCTTAGCAAAGAGAACTGCTTACTTTTTAACGAGAATTTCACAGCTGACATGCCTTACTGACTGTTTGAATCTTTTTCGCTAGATACACTAGACAAAAATTATTTATTTGCAGAAACCCAGGATCATTTCCTGTACAGAGCGCGTTCATACTGTCACGCAATCCTGGCTTATCAAAGGCATGCAGCAAGCGTTCGATTAATGCCTGCCGATCCTGGATCCTTACTCTAGCGTAAGAATATCCGGATTTTGGTAAGTTTATCCCACCATGTCGCTACCAAATCAAGTTATCTCGCATAGCGAAACATAGCAGCCAGAGCAGACGCGGCACAAGTAGTTGCCGTAATAAATGGGGAAGGAACGCGTGAAGTGTAATGTCGTATAATATTACTAAGCCTTGCTGATTTTAACTTGTAATTTCAATGTTTTTCTGTTTTACGGGGTCTTCGTTTTCGTAGTACGAAAACGAAGACCGGTCTTAGGTCTTAGGTCTTCGTTTTCGAGGGTCTTCGTTTTCGTAACACCCCAATGATATGATGACTACGAAGACAATGATGGTGATGATAAACTATAGTCACTTGTGATAATGATGATTGTTCAGGATTATTTTTGTTCCCCACTTGGTAAAAAGAAAAGGAGTTTGTTTTTGTTTGATCAAACAGGAAATCTAGCTATTTTACCGGAAGTTTCACACGTGAGTTTATAGACATTGAGGCCCTGTTAGGGTTTTAGGATTATGGATTATTAGGGGGTTTTAGAGAAGGGATACGGATTATTGGCCACTAAATTTAAGGATTACGGATTATTTGTGTCCTCATTTTAAAATTACAGATTACTATCGATCATTATCACATAGATTGCTTGTTACATAAAAAAGGATAAATGGTCATAAAGAGAGGTAAAAGTCATACAGAAAATGACAAATATTTATCTCCAGTGGCCCCTCCGGTGCTCCTAGTCAAAATTCCGAACCCGCAATGCCTCGCGGTAGTAGTCGCCAGTCCCTAAGTCTTCTGGGTGATATACCCAAGATGGCGGGTAGTTGAGAACTCACTGTAGGTGATCAAAGGTCAACTAAAGACTCACTTAAAAAAATGGCATCTCTCACATCGCTGTTGCACCCGCTAAATGAGACACTCCTCGAAGTTACTGGGGCAATTTATAAGCTTGAAAATTATGCCGAGCAGAATGGTTTAAGATGTTTAACCGTTCTCAACAAAAATATGTGTTGCTACTGAAAGGTAGCAACTAGCAAATACAAACCCGGCAACTGATGATCGAAACTGATGAGGTTGGAGAGGAGAACCGAAACCATAGGGTCTTGCCTGAATGAAATAGTGGCATAAACGAAGCAGTCGCTAGACTGTTAAAATTGCCAACGGAGGTTTTAGTATAAACAAATGTTGAGCCACGTAGCACTGGTGATACAAAGACAAGGAATCAGAGAATAGACCCTTCCACGGTTTTTTCCAACTATTGATATTGGCCATGTAGCGGGAATCTAACGACTCTGCTCGAAAGAGCACCTCAAAATTAGTAAAATAGCCAAGTTTGTGAGTTGTATCTTGTAAAATCGCAAAGTTATAGCTTCGCCAAGTCGGGAAATTTTACAGAAGTTTGTATGCTGGGGGGCACAAACTTGCCCCCCAGCATACAAACGTCTGTAAAATTTCCTGACTTCGCGAAGCTATAACTTTGCGATTTTACATGATACGACTCACAAACTTGGCTATTTTACTAATTTTGAGGTGCTCTTTCCAGCAGTGTCGTTAGATTCTCGCTACATGGCCAATATCAAAAGTTGAAAAAACCGTGGAAAGGTCTATTAACTCTGTGTGTAAATTATAGTGCTAAGGTAAACCAATAAATTTCCCTGTACTGAGTGTTAGCCCTAGTAAGGAAATGAGGGACCACACGAGGGAAAGAAAAAAATCTTTGACCTCGGTGGGATTCGAACCCACGACCTCCGGATTAGATCTTCCGTCGCTCTACCGCTTGAGCCACGAGGCCGTACGGGAGCAGATCGTGGGTAATAAGGTGGTAATTGGGTTTATTTACCTTAGCACTAAAATTTACACACAGAGTTAATTCTCTGATTCCTTTTTAGTATAAACAGCGAGCTCCACGCAGCTATAAAGCGTAGCAAATGGAAGCTAAAATTACAGCCTTGACTGAGACAAACTTCAACTCTCTACAAGTTGAATAGCTTATTAAGCTACGACTCTCTCTGCAATTAACCTTGGATCCTGAAAATTAAAATCCTGCAAAGACAAAACTAAAATAGCTGGGCCCAGTGTGACATTAATAGCAGGAAAGACATTCACGGCCAACAGATCATTTCAGATCCTGTCATGTCCGGTATTTCAGAGAGAATCAGTCAGTTAGAGAAATTCAAACCTTCCCTACATAAAAATCTACATGCCAATATTAATGGCAAAAACAACACACCAACTGCCAGGCAAAAAAAGGACGCTAAAATAAGGTGAAAAAGCTTCAAAATCTACAAGCGCAACACCACGGGAACCACAACCGACAGACTTGACCTCAAATCCGTTGCATGCATGCGGCCTTTGAAAGGTTTTAAACTCAGTTAACACAAAAACCCTCCTTAACAAACGGTTAAATATAGAATACCCGTTCAAAACGTATAGAAGGAGCAAATGGCATTAAAAATATGAGGTAAGAGTCGTGCAGGCCTGCCAACCCCATTTTACACTCAAATGGTCATAAGTACACCTGTTCAAAGGTCACAGCTTACATGTAACTTACACCGCCCCTATGTTTCATTAGGAGGCAACCCTTGACATGAAAAAAGCAAGTGACACACTCAAATACCAACCTCGCGGTCTAACAACAACAACAACAATAATAATAACTTTAATATTAAAGAGGAAGCCTTCTTCGCTTACAAGTGGTTTACAAAAGGATCCTCGAGGGTCTAGCCAGTACCTTAAGCATGCGCACAGCCATATCACCCTGGCAGTTGCATCCATGGACAGCTGTTTCGTCCTTATTGGGACTCATCAGCATGGCATAGCCGTCGACCCTTTTTTTTTTTAAATAATTGAACCCCCATAGGGGGTGTTTTGAACCAATTCTACGGGAGGCCGGGTCAACCTCGCTTACTGGGGACCTGTCACTACAACCCGCGGCCCCCTGGGCGCTCTATCGGGGACAGGGGGAGGCCGGGTTGACCTTTCGGCTGGGGACCTGTCACGACAGCTGTGAAAGCAGAGCTCCCTAGTACTAACACAGACTGTCTCTACAACAGCTTGGAAACTAAGTCAAAGGAAAAAATCTGCTGAAACAAGCCAGAAAAGTACGTTCCAAAACATCTGCTTGGGGAAAAAAAGCGAGGAAAACCCCCCAAGGGATACGCAACCTAGCCGAAGCTAGTAAATGCGGACCCATAGATCCCACCAGAGTGCAATGGCCGAAAGTCGTTTTGCGGGTGCCCTTTACTGCCAAGGCAGATGCAAGCATCCCTTTAAGCGCCAGCTCCACACAACACAAGTGGTAGCTGCTGGCTGGGGACAGCATGGCCGTCCTCCCACGGTATGCGTATGGGGAGGTGGATCATCATTTTTGCCAATCGATGTGTCAGTAAATTTTAAGTAAAACACTCAAACACCGACCCCACGGTCTGGCCAGTACTTTACGCATGCGCACAGCCATGGACAGCTGTTTCGTCCTTATTAGGACTCATCAACATGGCATAGATGCATGTCGATGATCTTTTGTGAGACCCTGCCTGGCTATGCCATGCTGATGAATCCTAACTAGGACGAAACAGTTGTCCATGGCTGCAACTGCCAGGGTGATATGGCTGTGCGCATGCATAAGGTACTGGCTAGGCCGCGGGGTTGGTGTTCGAGTGTGTCACTTGCTTTTTTCGTATTTTTAATCTTTAACATGCTTGATATACAGTACGTAAGTCAATTCACGTGACACAAAACGGTAATTAGGGGTTGCTATAAATAGATTGTTTTAGAATTTTATTTTAGGGATATTTTTTTTTGCAAAATTGGGATACGGATTATTTCCAAAATTTATCCAGGATTATGGATTATTCAGACCCCCCCTAACAGGGCCTCGACATTGCAGACATTTTGACAGTTGTAACATAAAAATCCCAGAATGTGGATGGCACATGCATGTACGCCGAAAAAAACATATTATGGTTGTGTTGGTTTTTGTTGGCTTTTTGTGGCCT
The DNA here is from genome assembly GCA_022457155.1 of Cladopsammia gracilis. Lineage (NCBI taxonomy): Eukaryota > Metazoa > Cnidaria > Anthozoa > Scleractinia > Dendrophylliidae > Cladopsammia > Cladopsammia gracilis. The sequence goes on along the minus strand of JAJGOT010000030.1, from coordinate 2,005,537 downwards.
TTTCTTGGGATTTTCTTGGGCTTTTTTCTTGGAAGGTAAGACAATGATGATGGTGACAATGATGTGATATGGTGATGATGATGACATAGTGAGGATGGTGATGATGAGGACAATGATGGTGATAATCGACATGGTGATGGTGATGATGATGATCTTGATGATGATAATGGTGGTGGTGATGATGATGATGATGATGGATAAAATATTAGTGATGGTGATGATAATGATGACGATGACGATGACGATGATGACACCTTACCTTATAACTTTATATTCAGCTCTCTTTGGCTTCTTGGTATTCCTAATTTTTGATTCGATGTTATTAGCTTTTCTGTTATCAGTCTCTGTAGTCTCCAAGTTTGTTTTGATTTCTTCTTCATCAAACTCTTCACTGTCATCACTCTGTACTCTCTCATCACCAGAGTTTATTAATTCATTTTCTTCATCAAGTTCATCCTCCTCACCCTCAATTATTTCATCACTTTGGTCACCAAATATTGTACTTTCACTTTCTTGGCTTTCCAACTTTAAAATATCTTCTGGATTAACTTCACTTTCTGCATTCAGTGACAAAGAATAAAATACAGATTGTATTAAATTCCCATAATACACATTGAAGTTCGGGTTCACATACAAACTTTTCAGATCTTCATGTTTGCAGCAGGTAGCTGTGAAACATGCATGCATGGGCTTTTCTTGCTGGGATTTAGCATTTAACACCGTGAGTGATGACTGTTCCATCCTGGAACTAATTGTGGGTTGAATTTTTCTAACTACAAATGGTACTGTCTTAAATTTTGCCTTCATGACTATTGTATTTCACTTTAACTTATGTCCATACCTGCTAATACATCTCTTCTCCTTTTAGATTCCCTGTATTTTTGCCAAGTTTGATCTGTGGGGCGACCTCTGTTTTTAATGTGTCTGGCAAGCTTCCTACCATCATTTTCAACCACTTTCTTGGGGAATTCTAGTTAAAAAAATACAAAAGGAACTGGGTTACACAAAGTATATTTAATTTATATTTTACCAGGGTCTATATTAGACTTACACTGTGCATAATTTATTAGAATTCTTAAATAAATTTCAGGCCTGATTCAACAAGTTGATAGAAGCTAAAATGTAAAGAGTGTACAGAGTCCAAAAATGTTAATGAGAGTTTTGAGAAACAAAGTCCAGTCCCTACATGCCTTAGTGTATATACAGCAGAGATGCCAACCTCTGGAGATTAAAAATAGGGAATTTTTTCCCGAGGCATGAATCGAGCGACGTAGTAGCAAACATCAAGGGGGGGGGGGGGGGGGGTTCGGCGGAAATTTCTTTTGGCTTTACCCTCTAAATGTGCCATTTTCTGCATTCCTGAGAAAAAAGCGAAGTGAAGTGAAGTGAAGTTAAGATATGATGAAAGACTGCATTTTTTGGATTTTGGGAAATTTGGGTTAAAATTTTAGCCTATTATAGAGAAAAGATCCAAAGTCGCTTTTATCTGGGAGATTTGATGACCCGTACGGGAGACCAGGAGATTTGTTCCATATCTGGGAGACTCCCTCCCTGGGAGAGTTGGCATAAGTGATCATACAGTGTAAATATCTTCTTTAAAAAAGCTTATTTAAAGACCCTTACTTTTAAGAAACTGTACAAGGTTCTTATCCAGTTGTTTGGGTAAATACACTGTTTTAAGATAAAACAACCCATCTGCTTCCTTGTTTCGCTTGTCAAAACCAGTTTTCCCGTAACCATGTTTCTCTGTTCTGAGATCATTATCTTTTTCAGCTTCAGAAGGTTCCACATGGATTGTACTAAAACTGGAACACAGCACCTGTACAAAGAGTAAAAATCACAATGTGTGGTCTTTTTTTTTTTGCTTGCCTTATAAATAAATACTTAAGTGCTTCAGTCTACAGTCTATTTCAGTGGAATCATAGTTAATATAAAAGTGCAATGGTTATGAAACCTGAAAAATGTCTTTGTTCAATGTTCTTGTTATCATTTTTCGGCCTTGACCTTGCACAACACAATAGATGTTGAACTTTTGTTTCAGATACCACTTTTAACAACCTCTAATTTCATTGGACCTGGATATCACACAGCTGTATTGTTTTCAGGGCTAGGCTCCATTGCTGTGCTGTTTGTTCTATTGTTTTCTCAGCAAAAATCAGAGAAGACCTTGTAAGAGCTGCGAACTGTCCCTTTTGTTTGAGCAACTGGCAATAGAAATGGTGCTATTAAGTTATTCAGTCATAGCATGTGGTCAAAAACTTAAAGATGTGCATCGGTCAAGTACAGTTCAACATAAATTGTAGCTTCTTTGTTATCTCCATTGAAGACTGCAAGGTGTCATAACCAGTCCATTGATTAACTATGGTGGAATCAATTTGTGAGCAGTCCATCCTAGAGGTCCATATTGCAAAATTCGGAGCATTCAGGAAATCAATCAGGGCTTTATATGGCTGACTTGGCCTGGTTCATCAATCTATTACAGTGGTTTATAAATCAATATAGTTAAACACAGTTATTATTTAGTCTCCTTAATGCAGCCAGAGTACAACAGCGTGACAACACAAACAATGGCTGTATAGGAAACTACATATTATGCTGATCAAGGAAAGATGATTAATTAATCTTCATCACAAACATTCTGTTTCTGTGGTTAACAGTGCTTTTAAATGGCTGTATCAGTTTTAACACAACAACAAAGTTGAACATTGTAATTCACATTTTTGTGCATTTTTATTACATCATCATCATTTCAGTTCTTCGCATATTTTGACTAAAAGCAACAATATTCTCCTGACAGACCCCCTTTAAAAGTACTAAAACACAAACTGAGAAATCAGCAGTAATCTTTAATGTACGTATACTCAGTTCATGTAACTCTAATAAAATTATTATAACTATATAATATATTATAATATAATTAATATATAATATAATATGATAATAATAGTCAGTTCTTAACCCTTAAATCACCATAGATCAGCAGTTAACTCCAAAACAAAATATTATTATTCATTGATAACATTATATATATACATATGAGAATGAATATAAAACAAAGGGAAATACCAAATTGTACCAAGGGATAAATTGAAATACAATAACATTGATATTGACAATTAAAATGTTTCAGATGTCTCCAAGGTGGACTTTGTGGTGTTAGAAATGGAAGAGTACATTTGCAAATATTAGCATGTAATAATACTACAATACAATAACTTTATTTAGGCACGGTATAAAAAGAATCATCAGGCACAAGAAAAATCATTAATAAACTACTATAAATTGCTATCAAACAATACAAATTCTGGTTAAAACAATGCTAATAAAACTCTTATTCAGTTAATTAAAAAAACAAATGCCTGCTTTCCATGAATGCCGTGCAATACAAGGATAATCATTCATTTTTAAAGAAATCACTGCAGCTGGATTTAAAAGAGGAGAGAGTGTGCGCTTGCCGCAACTCAACAGGTAGACTATTCCACAGCACCGAACCTCTATAAGTGAAATTGTTTTTTACAAAGTTGGTTCGGGCAGTGGAGTAGCTAACTAAATGCCCTCAGATTTCCTAAAAGAATAGTAAGAGATTTCACTTCGGTATGTAAACATCAAATGAAAATATTGTGGAGAGAGGCCATTTAGTGACTTATAAACCATAGCCACTGTTTGAACATTCCATTGCATTTCTAGTTTTTTTCCAACTCAAAGATATAAAAGGATCGTTAGCACTGGTATCATAAGAGAAAAGGTCAAGATTCAGCGGCACAATTTTGAAGTTTCTGTAGTTTATAAGTTGCAAGGGATTTGTTACAATTTCCCCAAACGACACTACAATAATCAAAATAAGGTTGCACTAAGATGTTATAAATAGATTGAAGTATTTCAAAAGAAACGAAAGGCTGACTTCTCTTTAAAATACCAATGCCAGAAGCAATCTTTTTTGAGATTTTATAGATGTGAACATTCCAGGACAGATTCTCATCCACATAAACCCCATTGTGCAAGCGATTAATTTAGTAGATGCAACATGGTTTATAGAGGCAGTATCAATAAAAAGAGACGGGATTGTATTAAATATCTTTAACCTTTGCCTAGACCCAATCAACATAAACTCTGTTTTCGACTTATTGAGAGTCAAATTATTTGTTATTAGCCACTCGTTGACTTTGGCTAGGTCCGCGTTAAGAACACTTTCAAGGTGTGCAACGCTATCACTAGCAAAAGTTAAGTGCCTATCGTCTGCATACATCCTATATTGAACATTAGAGAGACAGTTCGGTAAATTGTTTATATAGAGTATAAAAAGAGGACCAAGGAATGTTGCGGTTGACTATCAGAGAGAGAACTGTTCACAAAACATTTTTGTTTACGACAATCCAAATAAGATTTTTACAGCAACTACACCAACTACAGCAGCTACACGAACTACACCAACTATGCCAATTACACCAACTACAGTAACTACAGCAACTACACCATCTACAGTAACTACACCAACTACACCAACTACACCAACTCACTACACCAACTACACCAACTACAGCAAATACTATTTAAAGCGGTAGAAGCAGTGTTCTATATTCGTGACAGTAGTCACCTTCCGTAACTACACCAATTACACCGACTACAGCAACTACATCAACTAAACCAACTACATTAACTACACCAACTATGCCAATTACACCAACTACAGTAACTACAGCAACTACACCATCTACAGTAACTACAGCAACTACAGCAACTACACCAACTCACTACACCAACTACACCAACTACAGCAAATACTATTTAAAGCGGTAGAAGCAGTGTTCTATATTCGTGACAGTAGTCATGAATGTATTACCATTAATCAACTAACTAATCGACAAACATTCAATCTGTACCTCATTCGCAAGTTCATCGACAGTTTCTAGGTCTTTCCAGTCCATTTTACATTTATTTTGCTTTATTTCAGAGCCAACTTGACTGTAGTGACGTTTTAGTATTTGCAAGCAACTGTTTGCACGAGCACCAGCACACTGCGGTGGTATGATTGGCATGTCCAATCTAACAATGTCATGGACAAAAAGTACCAAGTTATTGTGCAATGACGCCGAATAATTAGAGCATTTGGCCCATGCATTTCCCGCTGCCTCATTGGACAAGCAATAGCTACTTCTTATGTATGGACCCATATTTGGCATTTGCGGGAAATGGAAAGCTGTTTGCAGTGGCATGGACAGAGTATCCACCAGATGTTCAGGTCTGATGGCATGATTACTTGGCAGCCGCTCATTATATTCGGTCAAATTAGTGCAGATCTCTAGATTCCAGGCATAGCGGTCCCTCTCAAAGTACCAGGCAAAATTAAGTATAATTGTCACTGGTGATATGTACTGACCTCTTGTATAGAATTGTTTGAAGGCTTTTTCAAAGTTATTCGTGTTAAATCTCTTTAATAAATATTCCCTGCAGTTTATGAAGGTGTCCCGGTAGATATACGCCGGGAAATATGTCATGAAGTCAGCAATAGACGGTAATCCAAGCGCCACCTCAGTAGAATGCATCCATAGTGGCACCCAGCCACGTTTCTGTACTGAGCATTCCGTTCCCAATACTCGTACTTTTGTGCCATGAAATATGGTTGACTTTGTGACTGGTGCGCTGAACCAACTGTCGGTATCCATCCATGCTATTACAGAGTCACTTGTGTAGAAATCGAGGAAGAAACTGCTCCACAACTGCCGATTATAGCCGGGTGTTTTAGGAGAACCCCGGAATTCAAGAACAGTTGGGTCACTTGGTAGTGGTTCGTAGCGAATCTCCAAATTGCGATCTGGAAAATGCTCATGGATCTGACGTGTGACATTACTTGCAAATTCATGATCCAGCTCTGATTCTTTGTCCAACACTATAACGGTCTTCCCTAGCGATGCAGGCCAAAACAGGACAGATGAGCGGAAGAATATACAATAAAAAGAGCTTCTAAGTTCAGCGACTTTGGCACCAACTCTGACAAACAAGGTTATCGAAATATTGATAGCATCTGGGCTTGCATTCACGTTGCTGTCGATCGATTCGCATGACGCACTCTTGCTACATTTCTGCCGGGGAGTGCTTGTTCCTATTAGCCTTTCCACAGCGTAGAACAGAAGCAAGGCACATATGATAATTATGACAACCAAAAGTTGTTTCCAATACTAAGGAAAAATAACAATAAGACAACTTCCAGAAGATAATAACAAATTTAGCACTTTGAAATAATTTAATTGTATTTATATTACCCCTCGGTCACATTCGCCTTGCTTGCTTGACCAAATTTTGTAATCTTCAAAAGATCCGCAGCTAAGCTAAGAGCACTTTGAAGTGCTCTTGAGTTGTGCTTGGTAAACCAGTGTAAGAATCTTTCACAAAAAGTCTCAGGTTTAAACAATGTTATCAGATGTTTTTATTTCAGATAAGCCATGAAAATAAACAAAACTGAACAACATGAAAGTTATTTTTGAATTACAGATGCTTATAAGCCGATTTAATGGAATTAATAATAAGCTTAAGTATATCGAATACAATAGTTTTATTTATTTTCTGTGATGCTATTTTTTGTGTTACATGAAAAAAACTTCAAGGAGGTTAAAAAAAACGTTAGCGAACTGACCCAAGACGTTAGCGAACTGGCATATCACACGTTAGCGAACTGACATACTGGACGTAGGCTAGCGACAACGAATTAAAATTTAGCGAATATTGAAACATATGCCCGGGCATGTGTGCTCTGACAGCAAGCGAAAAAAACGGGAAAATCTGTTCCGAGCTTGCACTTATTGCGTAGGAAAACAAAGCAGAGAACCGAAAGCAGTTGTAAAAAAGAGCAAGAAAACACCACGTGCGAAGTGTACAAATGTATTAAAATCTATAATAACCTTTGCTGGTGCTCAGTGCTTGTCTAAACTCGTAATTTCCATGGATTTCGGATATTTTATATTAGGGTCTTCGTTTTCGTAGTACGAAAACGAAGACCGGGGGTCTTCGTTTTCGTACTACGAAAACGAAGACCCGTCCTTAGCAAAGAGAACTGCTTACTTTTTAACGAGAATTTCACAGCTGACATGCCTTACTGACTGTTTGAATCTTTTTCGCTAGATACACTAGACAAAAATTATTTATTTGCAGAAACCCAGGATCATTTCCTGTACAGAGCGCGTTCATACTGTCACGCAATCCTGGCTTATCAAAGGCATGCAGCAAGCGTTCGATTAATGCCTGCCGATCCTGGATCCTTACTCTAGCGTAAGAATATCCGGATTTTGGTAAGTTTATCCCACCATGTCGCTACCAAATCAAGTTATCTCGCATAGCGAAACATAGCAGCCAGAGCAGACGCGGCACAACTAGTTGCCGTAATAAATGGGGAAGGAACGCGTGAAGTGTAATGTCGTATAATATTACTAAGCCTTGCTGATTTTAACTTGTAATTTCAATGTTTTTCTGTTTTACGGGGTCTTCGTTTTCGTAGTTACGAAAACGAAGACCGGTCTTAGGTCTTAGGTCTTCGTTTTCGAGGGTCTTCGTTTTCGTAACACCCAGCGAAAGGCGTCTTACCTTTCCAAGGCGTCGATTAAAAGGAAGCCAGCAAGTTTTTGGGGTTCGACAAAGACGTCCCCAGCTCATGATGAAAAGTTCTCCACCCTAGCGAGGATTTCACTAAAACCGCTGGGCACCGCGACCAGCGAGGATCTGTGAGCAGCGGAGGAGTAAAACTGGGACGAATATTAAAACCCCGTCATATAAGAGGAAACGAACATATGCTGGAAAATCAGGAATCAGGATCGGACTGACACCAAACGGGCTTTTCCCCTGATGGCTCTTCTGCAAACTTGCTGACTGCATAGCGCATCTATTTCCATAAACATTTGCGCTACAAAAGTGAAGACAGCAGTTGAGTTCAAATTTTTTTCCCCTCTTTACCAGTTTTGCCAAAACTGTTGACAGGAAGCTCATCATAGTAACAAAGTGCAATGGTTATGAAACCTGGGAAATGTCTTTGTTCAATGTTTTTGTTATCATTTTTCGGCCTTGACCTTGCACACTGACATTAGATGTTTTGAACGTTTGCTTCAGATACCACTCTTAACAACCTCTAATTTTTAATATCAGACCTGGGTATCACACAGCTCTATTGTTTCCAGGGCTAGGATCCATTAGTGTGCTGTTTGTTCTATTGTTTTCTCAGCAAATCAGAGGCGGCCTTGTAAGAGCTGCGTACTACCCCTTTTGTTTGAGCAACAGGCAATAGAAATGGTGCTATTAAGTTATTCAGTCATAGCGTGTGATCAAAAACCCAAAAACCAAAAGATGTATATGGTCAAGTACAGTTCAACATAAATTGTAGCTTCTTTGTTATTGCCATTGAAGTCTGCAAGGTTTCATAACCAGTCCCTTGATTAACTATGGTGGAATCAATTTGTGAGCAGTCCATCCTAGAGGTCTATATTGCAAAATTTCAGAGCACTCAAGAAATCAATCAGGGCTTTAAATGGCTGACTTGGCCTGGTTCATCTATCTATTGCAATGGCTTATAAATCAATACAGTTGAACAATACTCTTTGATCTACTCCAGCCAAAGAAAGGGGTAACAACCTACATGACATATTTAGTCTGCTACGCAGCCATTGTTTATGTCGTCACGCAACACTCCCGGAGCATTGCGTGATGACACAAATAATGGCTGTAAAGGAAACTACATATTATGCTGATCAAGGAAAGATGATTAAGCTTGATCACAAACTTTCTGTTTGTGTAGTTGACAGTGCTTTTAAATGGCTGCATCAGTTTTAACACAACAACAAAGTTCAACACTGTATTCATATTTTTGTGCACTTTTATTTCATTTTAAACTGATTAAAAAGACCAAAATATCGCATTAAGAAAGACTAAATTTATAACTGATGCAGTCATTCAAATGCACAGTCCACCAAACAAACAGAAGGGGTGGCGAATGGTACCTTCAAAATCGTGGGTCTCAGAAAATTTTGGTCCGGTCTCGAAATCTTGGCAGTTTTTGTTTTAAGTCTCAAAGTCTCGTTTGGCTGGTGCTTTTTCTGTCTCGGAGTCTCTGATTTTTTTCCTCGAGGTCTCGGAGTCTCGGATACTTTTGTCAAGCATTCTCATTCTTCATCCTTGTTTGTTGTTTGATAGGTGATTTGGATATTTTTAGCAGAGTCTCGGCTCGGATTTTATAACGTAGCTGCGGTCCTGGTCTCGGATTTTGAAACAAGGGTCTCGGCGTCTCGGCGAGTCTCGGATTTACCATTTGCCACCCCTAACAGAGGATGGGAAGCGTGTGGCTTAATTCATAAAATAGCTAGCATGCAAGAAAATTCAAGACAGCAAGATTGAGGCCACTAAATAAACTACAGAGGCTCTAGCAACAGACATCTGTTAAGAACAGAACTGTTTTATTATGATAATGTATGCCGTTCGATTCTATGGTTACAGTTTCTATTGTTAGTCTTCGTGACGTCATAGCCTTCCCTCGTGGCCTTCGCCAAGTTGTTCAGTTCAGTTCTCGTGTACGCTACGTGTTGTTGAAGATTAAACCTGTTGAGTCTATGTAGCGGACGTGTGTTATTTATCAACATCTCTGTATCAGACATGTAGTCTTTTCTTTAATTTACCTAATACAGCTCACAAAATAACCAAAAAATGTCAGCAATAAAATTCAGTTTCTTGACTTTCATTCTTCCTCTGCCTCCAGATTTATATTGTTCCCAAATTTGGCATAAAGTTTCACTTTGAGATCTCCAAGAAGGGCTTTCATTTCTCCTGACTGGGATTCCAGAGATTTTATTTCTTCCTGTAACTTGGCTTTTGCATTCTCCAGGTATTCCTGTGTTTCTTCAGAAGATAAGTGGATGAATATTTCCCCTATTCTGTAAGTAAGAAGTGTTAAGAAAGCAAGCAGTCTTTCTCAAAGGTTGCATGTTTTTTTTCGCAAATATTGCCAATAGCCTCTTGCTTCATTACAGAGAAGTTTAGCTAACTTTGCCCGCATCACTTTTCAAGTTTGTTGGGAGCTTGGGAACTACATTCCAAAGTTTGTGTGTGGTTTTATTGTTTAAAAAGCCTGAATCAGTTACATTGCCAACTATCAACAAAATATTGAATTCAATGATGAGTAGCTATAATTTTTAAAACACTTAAACAAAATCCCATTAACAAACATCATCCTGGGTCAAAACACCCCCCCCCCCCCCCCCCGCCATGCCAAAAAAAATCCTTTAAACTCAAACATTTACAAAGTCTGAATGTATATAGGCTCTTGCCACCCAGCAATTTGGCAGTATTTGATAGCTGATATTACTTTATTAACTGAACATTGTATAAATATATAGAGATAAAAAATGCATACTAGATTTAATATTAAGTTTGACATTAGCTCTTTCAACTTTTAAAGTGTAACTAACCCCCAATAATGTTTTTGCCAAACAAAACCTCCTAATAATTGTCCTGATTAGCTGTGCGAAAATTTTTTACTGTGGCATTTTTCCGTGATGTTTTATAGTTTTTTAAAGTTTTAAATTTTGGCAATTCTTTCAGCCAGTACTGAGCAATGTGAAGAATGGGTCCGAGTTTTGCTTGGACGTCTTGTGACGTCATCGAAGGAGATTGATTTTCATGATGCGAAGAGCAAAGGAACTGTGGGCAAACATAAAAAAGGCGCCGGAGTGCACAAAATCCCTTATTTTGGCTTCTGAGTACCATTCGCGTTAAAATGCCTTCTCCTTTGTCGCTTCACGGTGATATGCTTATGATAATGCAGCAAATGGTCTCCTTTGATGACATCACAGCAAACTTCATACCCAGTTCCCACAAAAACTCTGTAATGGGGCAGAAGCACCTAATTCAAACAGCTGTAGAAACGCGGGGATTTTATCAATTGTGATAATTTTTTCGCACAAGTAATCTGGACAAACAGGAAATTTTATTTAGCGAAAGAAAAAAAATTGGGGTTAGTTGCACTTTAAATTCATATGCCAATGAGACAAAATGTAAACAACATGATGACAGCAAAGATTTGCCTATTAAAACTGGAAAACAAGGATATGGGATTGGTGCTGTGTCATCTTCTAATAACATAATCTCGTCACCAGCATCTCCCAGATTCTGAAGCTCTTTCTGTAAAAATAGAAAATAGTCTGAAATCTGTGACAATGTTATATACCATAATTAACAACTCAAATTTCACATATGGCACAAGTGAGACCTTCCAAAGAGGGTTATCATGCTCTCGTCATCAAGGCAAACGGAATGTAATTTCAAGTAGCTGGGGATAAATTGATCACCAAATCATGAGTCAACTATTTAGAGGTGTCCAGCAGCATGCTGGTTCTTCTTTCTTTAATTGGAATTACTGCCTCTAGTAAACACTAATCTGGCAATGGGTTGGCCAGTGGTCGCTGGGTGGTGTCAGTAATGAACAAAAATCAACAAATGATAAAGTTACTGTACAATGATGATTGATAGACACTATCAAGAGGGTGGCAAAGGGAGGGTACTGATCACGCATTACGCCGAATTTTTAAGTGAAATCACGCATCACGGTGAAAATTTTTAACCAATCACGTAAATAAGGAGTAATCCGGCATTAAAATGGTAACAAATCAACGTAGGCCTAACATTAAGTGAGAAGATCGAGTGTATATAATCTGGAATACCACGCGGTCGAAACAAAATAGCACTAAAGAGTCCTGTTACATATTAATTACATTAACTGGTATGAATGTCTATGAGTCTATTGTTTCCGGATTTCAGTTTTGGACCAACCACGAAGATAGAAGGTCAAGAAAATACAAAAGACAAGACAGATGTTGAATTAGACAATTAACGTTGAGTCCTTTGAGTGATAGCTTTCTTGTTTTTCAAAAAATGTTGAAAGCATTCACATATCACGAAAATCTAATAGGTAAATCACGTGTCATGCACTTCTAAAATAGCAAATCATGCAGCACGCTATGCTATCTGGTCACGCATCACGCCGTTAATTTGGGCACAATCACGCATAACATGGCTAATTTTGGGGCAATCACGCATCACGTAAAAACCCCTTTGCCACCCTCTATGACCTCTATCAATCTTTAATTTCTACTCTAAAGAAGAACAGAAGGACACATTTTCTTGTGAAAATTGTTTTGTATTCTTCACATGCTGACGAGGCAAAGATGGCTAAGTAAAATGCATATAGAAGAAGCACAAATCGACTGCCATTGGAATGAGGTCTGCAGTGTGTGTGGTTGGGCGCGCGGGGGGTGGGGGGGGGGGTGGGAACTGGCAAGGTTCGTTGTCACAAAGGAAAAACAAACTCGAGGTAAGAGGTTGGCGTGTTTGGAAATCAAATGCGTTATGGTGAACTAAAGAAAATGGTTTCTTGGTTGTCTATCGATACTTTACGCTTTCTTTTTTACCTTTTTCTCTTCTATTTCGTCCTTGAGTTCTTGAATTCTTGCACTTTTTCGTGCAAACGTGTTGATCTGTTGTTGATCTTCAAATGTGATATTTGTATCCTCTCCTCCGATCTACAAAGAAGCATTCCAATCCGAAATGAAAATTGTCTGCGTTGCTTTGTAAGCAAACCAAACAACAATACACAAAGAGCTATAAAAGATTCAAAGAACAGCTGTTTGGAAACTCTACTCCACCTTTCGCTTGGAAGTCGCCATCTTGGTTTTCGGGCTTAGTGACCGCGCTAATTTGAGCGCGAGTCTTGTTGCTTGGACGCGGAAAATAATGCAAATGTTATTCAAAAACTCTTAAATTATTATCAATAACACGCTCATTAGTTGTGTTGAACATAATTTATTGATATCGAATCAAAGGACTTGATCTCCCGATCTTTCGGTTTATAAAATCAAATTTGCTTTTATAAATAATCTTCCCCGCGGCGTCTTGGTGTGGCCTTCGATTAGAATGTGATCTACGATAAAGTTTGCGGTTCGCCGGAAAGTACGTTTCGCAATTTGCTCAGGCGGGAATTTAGGAGAATCGAAATTAACTTGAATCGCTTTACCCTTGAATCTGTCACTGTGGTTATGGAACGAGGTTTGATAAACAAATGGGTAAGTAAGCTTAATTCATCTTGTTTTGATTTCAATATTTTTCTTTTCAGGAATCAGGAACTCAGTTCTTTCTTTTGATCAGCTTGAGCTCGAATATTTTGTTTATTGTTATAGTTTATATATAAACAAAGTTAGCAAATTAAAGCTTGTTGTTTTAACATTACGGGTGATCATAAAATTATTGCTTCGCTTCTGAAATTCCTTTGTAGCCTTACAGCTCTATATATAACAATATATATTGAAAGTCGCAAATTTTATGATCACGGTGATCAGATGCTGAACGCAAAAATATAAGTACAGACTTTAACAGTTTATTAAACACGCTTTAGTAATAAGTCACTTTATAGTCAATCATTTCTTTAAAATAACTACGGACTCAACTTACTCTTCATGGATATATCGTAATACTTGGTCTCTTACCACATTTTACAGATTATATTCCTGACCATTACAGTCACTCACTTTACTTTTAATTGCGTTCGACGATTGGAGAACGCTATCTAGTATTCTTGTCGGGTATCGGTCTGGGCGCAGGGGATTGTGGGAGGAATTGGGCTGCATGCCATGCGATTTCGAGGTTTGGACTGGCTGTCCACTCGCCTCGATTTCATGCGCAATTGATGATGCGTAATTGTGCTTTGATGATGCGCAATTAGCCTTGCAAATAGCAATTAGCTTAGCTTTGACGCGCGTACTGAAGTGGAAATGCCTTCATCTTTCCCTTTCGCTTTCGCTCGCATCAGCTCGCTGCTCGTGTGTGAAACGGTTGGCTTTGGTTACTTTTAGGGGTGCCATGTTATATAGCGAAAGCAACTGCATTAGTGGAATGGTTGGCTTTGTTTACTTTTAGGGGTGCCGTGCTATATAGCAAAAGCAACTGTATTAGTACACGCTAAAATAGAATTAATGTCGCGATCATATGGCGAATAAAATTGTCATTTTGAGAGAAAACAATGAATATTATCGAGTTTCTAAACGTAGTAATTTCTCTCGAGTCAGCAAACTTAGTTTTTGCACATAACTTAACTGCTGGGCACCATAAATTTTATAGTTGCACTCTTTTTGGGCTCCCTATGATAACTCTTAGAGCACAGCCTTGATAACTGCCACTCCTTGATCCCCCCCTTCCAAACCAACGCCTATTGGCTCTCACCTCCACCTCCCACTTCCTCTTCCTCACCCCCTAGTACCACCACCCCACCCTGTCGAACGCACTCCCCTAATTTCCAATTACTACTAGTTATACTTCTATGAGAGGCACTCTTAAGATGGACACCTGAAGTTGGTCTCTACCGCACACTTTAGTCACTCATTTTAATGTGACATGGACAACTCTCTAAGACAGACAGTTAAATTTGGTCTAGACCACACTTCAATCACACAGTCAAGTGTCACTTAACAATTGGTTCATGCTTTAGCATGCACTATCGAGTTATGGAGCACGTGGGAAGTTTGGAGAGCATGAAAGAAGCATAAGAGTTGCCCGAGGCGATAGCTGAGGGCAACTCTAGCTTCTTGAGTGCTCTCCAAACTTCCCACATGCTCCATAACTCGATAGTGCACAGCTAAAAGCATGAACCAATTGTTTTATAACATAGCCAGTGGAATTGTGCATCAAATCCGACGCAAATTCTGGTGAAGCGATTTGCTCACGCTATCAGCGTGCACTGTCGGGATTTTGAGCACGCTTACGTATACTGAATTTGATTGCGTGGCTCTGCTAGCTATGTTATAAAAGTGCTTAGTTTAAAAAACTGCTGACTGTGGCAAGTCAAAAGAGTCGACCAAACACTAAATTCAGCAATTGCCCAACAACAACAAGGGGGTCATTCTTAGAGAGAGCCAACTGTACACATGCACATAATAAATATTTTTGAACTCAAAAGAATACAGTTGACTTCCTCTATAAGGGACACCTTTCAATTGGTGATTTGGTCCAATGGTCAAAATCTATACCAATTTTCAGACCAAAATGGCTCAAAAACCACACCCGTTGGGGTGGCACATACCTATATAGCTTTATATATTGTTACCCCCACCCCCCCCCCCAGGGGGGGGGGGCGCCCAAGACACACTGGTGCTCCCTTAAAATTAATATCCTCTATATGTGTATGAAATTTCTCCCATGATTTCTTTCTTTCCACTTTCTGGTATGCAGATGATTACAGCATAGCTCAACTTTATAAAAGAATAATCTCACCATCAGTCAAAAATGAAGAATGGCAAAGGCAGACACATGTTCGACACAGATACTTCAAGAGCCAATCACCAGTCAGCAGGCTCAAGATGGCGAGTCCAACACACAGTGTTGCATCTGCTCCAGGACACTTGGAAACTAATGATATGTCACTTCAGGTACACAGTCATGGCTGCCATTTCATCTGCTTGGTGAATCTTTCCATTTCTTAATACCCCAAATCCCTACTAAAATAAAACTACCCCCAAAAAAATTGCCAGAATTTTTTTACCCCCAAAATCCCAAAAATGTGCAACCCCAGGTTGTAGTAACTCTGTTGAAAATGCAGCCCCATTATGGTCAATCCAGTTATGAAAATATGACCCCATCCAGTGGCACATCCCCATTAGCCCATTACTAGGAAGTGGCTCCCCCCTTCCACCCAGGGGACCAACTTGCAAGTATAACCAGCCAACCGGTAGATGCCTCCTTCTAGTTTGGTTTTTAAATGTGAATATGTCAATTTCCTTTACTCCAACAATGGCTTTCTTTTGCAGTCTGTAAATGAAAACATGTCAGGTGTCCTTGAGAAATCTACAACAAGGAGTGAATATACAGGATACAATTTTCAGTAAGTCAGTTCATTTGCTATCTAACATGTAGCTATTTCTAATGTACAAGTAGAGAGAGCTAATCAAGGCTGTTGTCCCCTTAGATGGAATTGCTCCAATTAGCTTTCAAACAAGCTCTGCTATGGGATGAATGGCAGGAGCGATTGTAACACAGATTTCTCCTTTAGGGATACTTGTTTGCTGGACGAGCAATGGCTGGGTGCTCATTTCTAAAGGCCAAAAAATCTCTGTTTTGGTCTACTTACCTTTTTTACATGTCAAGCTGGTGTGCATGTAGCTATCATGACAATATCTATCATCTGGGATGTAAATAACTTATAGATTGATTATTAAGTGTCTTCACAACACAATTTTCAAGTGGAAGGCATTTAATCAAACCTGATTTAAAGTGTTATTTGTAATCGTATGATTACTTCTATCAACATTTCCTTTGAAAAACCTAGCTTTGCACTTAAACTGTCTAATAGATTCATATGGTACTTACAGACCCACTGTGACATTCAAGACAACTTCTCTTCCTGCCATGCCACTGAGCAGAAAATACTCACCATCCCCCACTGGAACAACAAGATCAGTTCCGATCTCCTACAGCCACCACATGGTAATTAAATATCTCTTAAAGCTTGCTTGATTCTCAATACTATTAATTTTCCCTTACAGAGACAGATCCTACATGTCACTAATAATACACTCAGTTGATCTGTCCTTGGCCATAACTGCTGCCAGCCTATATATTAAACTTAGCAATTAATTATTAATAAATCATGGGCATAGCCAGGACTTTTTCAGAGGTACTCACAATCACCAAATCTTCACATAAATTTTCAACTAGATCCTACTCTTTTATTCATTTTTACTTATTTTTTCAACTTTTTCAGATACGCACATGTGTATGTGCATACAGGTAGCTATACCCCTGTAAATAAACCTGCAATCAGGCTTTATTTTCATTTTGTTTGTTAAACCATGTTTTTTATACTCTGGCTGGTGTTGAAAGACTGGCTTCAGTGAAAGAAAGTATCTGGCATTATTTGTTCAGGTGACTTTAGTAAGAGTAAAATTAGAGCACTCTGAAAGAAATACTTTTATATTACCATAATTAATTTTATTGCCAAACTATATTTAATCATCAGTGGTCTATTATTGAAAGATATTGCTTCTTCTTTGCATTTGTTATCTTCAGGGGATACCATCAAGATATCGGACAAATGAAAAGTGGGTTAAATTTTTATCTTTTGTTGATTTTTCTGTGAACACTTTTGTTTGTTGATGTTGTTGTTTTGGGCAAACTGCAGTTACAATAATTCTTTCATTAAAATTTAACGATCAGTCTTATGTGTTTACAGCATAAATCTTCTATTTTATATCATTGACATTGTCATCTAATGTGTTTCGTTAAATTACCAGTCCTAGAATATTGTACAGTAAACAAAGAGACAGACTGAAGACTGAAGAACAAGCAAAGGAACATTGTAGGAGAATGAAAAGGACATCTGAGGTTGGTTAATCTTCTGATTCAGTAGAACACCTTCTTATATAATGCCTCTCCATTAATAGGATCACCTCTATCATAACACAAGTATAACATTACAGCCATGTTTTTTGCCTGATAAACAAAATCTCAGAAACTCATTTTCTTGCGAGAAAACCAAACTAATTTATAGTACCCACTATAATTTACTGGACAGTTACAATCAATTTGTATTTGTATAATCACATTCCTACAGCCATAAAATTGTGATTTTATAAACATGGTTCAAACTAAGGAGTGAGGTGCAGGATTGCAGAAAATTAATCAGTTTTTTTAGTCGAACGAAGCATGGTACAATTGGATGTATTGTTATTCAATGAGATAGAAATATGATTTCCATCTCATTAAACTAGTTTTCTGCAATTCTGCACCTCAGTGAAACTAACTAAACAGTCATCTCTCACCATGCACAAATCAGTTAAATTATATGTTTTTTTATATTACAACTGCTTGTGAAATATACTGGGAAGTTTTGAATTGAGTATCAAAAAACCAAAGTCAATTAGTCATCACTCTGGCATATCGATGAATCTAATACATTCAAAGCATTTAATGTGTGTACTTGGTTTGCACCAAGCATGAGAAAATACATGCCAGCAAGTCATGATTGGCTTTGGTTATCCAATCACAAAGTCTTAAGCAGTGTAAAATCATTTCTCTCAATTGTGTTTATTGTTTGCAGATTCTTCACCACAGGATTGACAAGCAGTACTACATGGCTGGAACAAAAATCCCCATACAAGGAAGGTAAGTTTACAGCTCTCTTATTTGTTTACCTTAGAAACTGCTATAAAAAATAAACAAGGAAGAAAACAAGTGCAGATTGCAGAGGAACAATTCCACTTGCTCATATGTAAATCACTTCTGTTTGGTTGTGACAAGGCAAGTAACAGTACAAATTAAAATGCTTGATTAAGTCCCCCTCTATAATAGCCCCCTATTGAGTTTCAAATTTTTAAGAAGCCCCCCCCCCCCCCCCCCCCCCTCTTAAGCCCCCCACCACCTTCCCTAGCCCCCACAAAACCACAGAAGATACAGCCACTTAGGTTGGGTTAGAATCGCATTATATTCTTGATCTCAGCATTTTCAACTTCCAATTTCGTATGACAGTTTCATAAACCCCCATTTAACACTCTATTTTCTGGAGAGTTTTAAGTAAGCGCCCCTCCCCCGTCAAAAAAAAAATAATAATAAAAATACAAAATCACAGTACATGCATGCATTAAATTGCAACATTTATAATTTGCTACAGGTTTAATAATTATTTTATAGGTATGATGTAGATAACACAGATCTGTTGCAGTTGAGACTTCTTGCACAACAGAAGCAACTTACAAACTACAAGGCTGCCAAGGATGCAAAGTTAGTGACTTAATATTAACATTGACATCTTGGCATTCAAAAGGAATATTTTGAAACCGATATGCCTTAAATTTTCCGTTGCAAAATGTCTGTCAAATTTCAAATGTATCAAATGAATACGGTTCATGAAAACGCAAGCCTTTAATGATCTTAACATTCTTAAAATGGCTTCTTTCAATATCTTCTTGAGTTAATTGCAGCATGGATATCTTGCATGCAATAGACAACGTTGCAAAACAAGTCGTGGTAAGGGTTAACATATGGAGCAAGTGCTATATAAGTCAGTTTTATTTCTGGATCCATTGCATCAATTTATTATTGCATGTTGCATGCCTTGTATTGCATCCTGCAAATACCGCTTCCACACTTCTTGCCAAACAACGCATTCCCAGTATATTCACATGAACCTTTGCAAACAAATAAGTATTTTAGTATTTTAATATTCATCAATGACTATTTTGCTCGCAGATTTGCTGCCAGTAATCCTCGCGATAGTCCAAGTGGTCAGCTTAGTACCCCTGTGCCCGGTAGTGGAATCAGAGCACCCAGCTCCGGGGTAAGTTATGCTTCCAAAACACCATTTTTCAATTCTGTGTTTTTCCCACAACATCACGGTCTCTCATCACATTGGATAAAGCAAATGAAAACCAAAACGCATGAAAAAGAAAATACTATCGCAAATGTTTGTTATAAGCATTGCTTGTCCCTCTTTCCCATTTGCTATTCCGTCTTTTCATACACAGTAACCTTTATGAACACGGATTTGGGATACCCCTGTAGGGCGGACAACTCTCTAAGACGAACATCAATTATTGGCTGGTTCTGGCCGAATTTCACTTGTTCATCTGTAACTAAACTCTCTATAAGACGGACACCTCTTTTAGGCAGCTGGTTGTTCACTTTGGAAACGTTTATTTGTTAACCCCCAACAGTAAAATAATACCACTTTTAGTCATTAGGCCAATTAACCCAAACTCGACCCTGAAATTGTTATTGTCTTAACTGCAATTCTTGTGTAAGCGTAAGTGTTGTTTTTGCACCCAGGCATTTTCGTCTGCTACCGATTTAGAAAGCGCCGAAAATGATGGAAAGTGGGCGGAAGAAGACTCGGATGTCAGTTCAGTTGACGAGTTTGACAGCGTGTCAATCAAAGGAAGACGGAGGGAATTCGTGGACCGCAAAGCTGTTGTACTCAGCGAGGGAAAATCCCAAAATGGCGTCCAAGATGGCGACTCCTCCAGTGGAAACAAGGACAGCAATGAAGGAGGTGATGAAAAGACGCATTCTGCGAAGAAGAAAGGGAGCTCTGTCGCCAAAGGAGTCAAGAAGGGGAAAATACGCTTCAAGGAGGAAGGAAAGACGGCTGAAAATCAAAAAGCGGGAAAAGATAGAAAGAAAATGACAAAGAAAGGGCAAGAGGATGATGAAGCGAAGAAAGATGATGCGAGTGATAGTAGCGAACCTAAAGAAGAGAAGAGGAATAAATATTTGGATGAGTGGCTCGGAATAAAAAGAGAAGTGGTAGACACGAGATATCAGCCTGGAAAACCTCCACCAAACAGGTGAGTACGAGTGATAGGGGGCCGGGTGTTCTACGAGTGATAGGGGGCCGGGTGTTCTACGAGTGATAGGGGGCCGGGTGTTCTACGAGTGATAGGGGGCCGGGTGTTCTACGAGTGATAGGGGGCCGGGTGTTCTACGAGTGATAGGGGCCGGGTGTTCTACGAGTGATAGGGGGGCCGGGTGTTCCACGAGTGATAGGGGGCCGGGTGTTCTACGAGTGATAGGGGCCGGGTGTTCTACGAGTGATAGGGGGCCGGGTGTTCTACGAGTGATAGGGGGCCGGGTGTTCTACGAGTGATAGGGGGCCGGGTGTTCTACGAGTGATAGGGGGCCGGGTGTTCCACGAGTGATAGGGGGCCGGGTGTTCCACGAGTGATAGGGGGCCGGGTGTTCTACGAGTGATAGGGGACCGGGTGTTCCACGAGTGATAGGGGGCCGGGTGTTCTACGAGTGATAGGGGGCCGGGTGTTCTACGAGTGATAGGGGGCCGGGTGTTCTACGAGTGATAGGGGGCGGGTGTTCTACGAGTGATAGGGGGCGGGTGTTGTTCACGCGCGCAACTTCTATCGTAACGCTGACAAGACAAGTTACGGATTACATGTTACACGCGCGTAACTTATAACTATCGCAACGCTGACGAGAGCATTACGAGACAAGTTGCAGATTACATGTTACACGCACGCAACTTCTATCGCAACGCTGTGAAAAGTACAGAACTGTTCAACTTTTTCTACAACTCGCAACATAATTTTTCGTTGTGAGACAAGTTGCAATTTTATTTGCAACTTGTCTCGCATCAGCTGTCGTCAGCGTAGCGTTGCAAATTGCAGAAAAAACGGCACCTTCAGCTATACCAATAGAATCTTGGGTTGGATAATCTTGCCTTTCTTTTTCAATAGCCAATGACTTTTTCTCTTTGATTTCCTTAGGATTTTCATGTCAACTAACACGGAAGCCACAAAGAAGAGTGGAGAAAGGTTTTCCTCGTAAGTAATCCATAATACACTGTAAGTTTCCAAAGAGTTATTTTAACTCCAAAAGTGGAGTTAAAAATAACCCCCTTTAGGGGTCATTTTCGCTCCAAAATGAACTCCGAATCCGGGGTTAAAATAACTCCAACCGCTAATGGAGTTAATTTAACTCTACTGCACAGCAAGATAACTACTTTTGGGGGTTGAAATAACTCTATTTTGGAGTTGAAACAACTACGAAAAAATTAACTCCAGTGTTAACAGTTAATTTGGGAGTTATTTTAACTCTTTGAAAAACACTAGCTGTGAAGAGCGGTTAACCATTTTTTGCTTCATTACCTTAGTATACAGTCTAACCCCCTGGGGGAGTACCCTCATACCCCCATCACCCCCGTATGTATGTAACTCCGTTAACACGGAGGTGGCATGCATGTCGTGAACTATGTCAGCCAATTCTCTTGTATTGTTTCTTCTCGTGTTTCCAGGGCGTTTTTGACGGAAATTACAGATGGCAAGGAATTGGAAGACGACGAATTACTGACACCTGTAAGTCATACACCCCGTATTGTCTTGATTAAACGCCTCCGGCATTTATTTAAAACTCGGCGTCGCGACCCCGGCGTATATTTGGGGACCGGCGTTTATCAAACGGGTAATTTTTTCATCATTTTCATGATCGCACTTTATGTAATTTATGCTGAAATTTCTTATTCAGAAGCTAAATTGATATAAATAATTTGAAAATCTTAATGAAAACATAACGTCTCAAGGAGACTCATGTCAGTAAACTGTAACAAAATTTTAACCAGAAATTCAAGTGAT
Organism: Cladopsammia gracilis; assembly: GCA_022457155.1. Classification (NCBI taxonomy): domain Eukaryota; kingdom Metazoa; phylum Cnidaria; class Anthozoa; order Scleractinia; family Dendrophylliidae; genus Cladopsammia; species Cladopsammia gracilis. The sequence goes on along the minus strand of JAJGOT010000030.1, from coordinate 1,983,392 downwards.
GTTCCATGATCTTGAGATTTTTAATCGGCATAAACAACAACTCGACAGATAAGAAGAACTTGATAAAGAAACGATGAAACGAACCTCGGGATGAGAAAGACGACGGGCTTAATATCTCGATAAAAATGAAAGTCCGCGCCGTAAGGTGGACTGGCCGCTGGCGGGTTCATTTCACCGAAAATTATGTTATATTAAATTATATTATTTCATGATATCAATCAGTTACGCAATATCGAGTTCAAATAACCCCTCCGGGTGGGGGGTGGTGTAATACATACAAAGGAAAAACGAAAGAAGCGTTTTTGGCTAACATCTGGGCAACGTTTACTCACTTTTCACTTCCGGGGAATAAACTCCAGCGCATTTATTTAAAACTCGACCTTGTCGCCCCGGCGTTTATTCGAGGCCCGGCTTTTAATCGAGAAAATACTATAGATGTATTTTCAAAGTTTATTGCTTTTTGAAATCGTAGAAAGCCCTTTTAGCGGGGTTCTGAAGGGCTAGTGGTTAGTCCTTCGAACTTTCGAACTGTCCTTAAACAAGACACTTTGCTCTGCATTGTCTATCTTTACCCTGGTGTATAAATGGGTATACATCGTGTCGTGTTCTTACAAAAGACACTTTGCTCCACCATGCCTCTCTACAATTAGTACCGGCGTACAAACCTTTGGGGAGTAGTTTTGTGATGGCCAGGCATTCCACCCAGGGAGAAAAAGCAACATTCCTTGTTTCTTTATATCAATCTGATTATTTTCTTGCAGGATGCGCGGTACGGAATTATCAACGAGCAACAGAGACATGTGTTTGGCTTGTTGTTTGATGAAGTGGATAAAGACAAGAATGGCAGTGTAACTCTACAGGAGCTCAAGTTCAGGATGCAGCCCTCTGTTTCTAGACATGATATCAAACATTTTGTTCAGGTATAAACGGCCCGAGTCTCCGTTTAACTCTAAAGAGTCACAAAATCAAAGTTTCACTTTTTTAGTTGCTGCAAAACACTGAAAATGGCACCACGGGAAAAAACTGCTCAGTAGCTTTCATTTGAATGGTCACACTTCAGGATTTTATCCACAGACTCAAAAGTTAGAACTACCTTGTACAGTACAATAAACAGTACCACAGGAAAGTACTGCTCAGTAGCTTTCATTTGAATGGTCACACTTTAGGATTTCATCCACAGACTCAAAAGTTAGAACCACCTTGTACAGCATAATAAACAGCACCACAGGAAAGTACTGCTCAATAGCTTTCATTTGAATGGTCGCACTTTAGGATTTCATCCACGGACTCAAAAGTTAGAACCACCTTGTACAGCATAATAAACAGTACCACAGGAAAGTTCTGCTCAGTAGCTTTCATTTGAAGGGTCACACTTTAGGATTTCATCCACAGACTCAAAAGTTAGAATCACCTTGTACAGTATAATAAACAGCACCACAGCAAAGTACTGCTCAATAGCTTTCATTTGAAGGGTCACACTTTAGACTCAAAAGGTAGAACAGACTCAAAAGGTAGAACCACCTTGTATAGTGTAATTAACACTGAGAACCACAGGAAAGTACTTCTCAATATCTTTCATTTGAATGGTCAGACGTTAGGATTTCATCCAGGCTCAGAATTCGAAGTTTACAAGATATAATTCAGTTTTATAATTTCAAACACTTGCGTGTTTGATAGTCTGTGGATGTTCACTCATGTTTATCCGCAGTTCAAATAGATGAGTTTCATATATTCACATTCACATATATTCACTATCATCGGGTATATTACGAACTCGCAATTAACCATCTATCCATGTGGCTCGATAGCTCAGTGGATAGAGCATTGCACCGGTATCGCAAGGTCATGGGTTCGAATCCCGTTCAAGCCTGAATTTTTTTCAGGTTGCTTTTTCAACTGCTTAAGTTGAGAGCACGCTGCGAGGATCACAAATCTCACTCAGAGTTTCTAAAGTTAGCTTTGTCATTTATTGGATCCGTGCAGGCATTATTTTATTAATTTCTTGCATTCACTTTAAGGTGTTTGACTTGAACAAAGACCAGACCATCGATAAAAGGGAATTTGCTGCCATCTGCGCTCTCAACGACCGAATTGCTGGAATCAAGTAAGAAATGTGAAGTTTCTCTTGTCATATCACTTTTCATTATAAAATTATTGAGTGGGCATAGTTTTTTTTTTTCTTTTTTTCAGAACTGAATCCGAAGACGCTTCACTAGCTTTAGATCTGGAAAATTTGGCGCAGCATATTGTCATTTTCAAGGTAAATTGCGTATTGCTTTTGCTATAGAACAGATTTGACGCGGTATGAGAAGGAGCTTTGTTGTGTTTTATCTGCTTTTTAACCCTTCATTGCCAGTCAAACCTTGTGATGAAACACTCTTTCGAGTGTTCGATGCAGCTTCTCAAACTGATCATCAAATACAGGGAAAATGACGGAAAAAAATCGCCAAAATCAATACTAATTAAGATCATGTTGCCAAACCACTGTAACGCTTATGTCTTTCTTTGTTCAAATTTGATGAATTATTTCAATCAAAGTAATTACTCTGGCCAATCACAGCAGTCGTAAACAATCCAATGAACCAATCAGAGCTCGAAGCAATTACATGTCAGCGGCGCCAAGCGCGGGAAAACGCGTGCGAGCAAGTCACGATTGGTTTTGGTTTTACTTCTGATTGGTCGAGAAAGTGGCGCGAGATTTTTTAGCCAATCACAAAGCGTAGCAATGAAAAACCAAAGCAATTACGAAATTTAATTATTTATTTATTTATTTATTTATTTATTTATTTATTTATTTATTTATTTATTTATTTATTTCAATCTATGGATTAAAAACCAAAGGATGAACTGTAAAGGAGTCCTAGACCCCATATAAAAACAGATCACCTAAAAATATATAAAAACACAATAAAATAATAGTTTCAGAAAATACAGAAATATGAAGCTACTTAAAAATTGTGTAATTACTTTTCACGCTCAATTGAAAACTGCGCTAATTCACTAAGGCCCCGTCCACACGTATACGTTTACGTTCGTAAACGCTTATTTTTTTTGTCTAAAACGCTCCCGTCCACACGAAGCCAGCCATCGTTTACGATTCGTTTTCACCTGTCCACACGTAAACGCTAAAAAATCTGCATTGAGCATGGGCTAGATAACTTGAGCATGGGCTAGATAACTTGAGCATGCGCCATAAACAGCTGTGACATCAGCGTTTACGAAAATATCCATTTACGCTGTCCACACTTAAACGGATAAACGGCGTTTTCGGAAATATCCACTTTGGAGAGCGTTTTCGAAAATTTCCGTTTAGGGTGACCATTTTCATCGTTTACGTGTGGACGGAAGGCCTAAACGCATAAAAAAAATGTGCGTTTACGAACGTAAACGTATACGTGTGGACGGGGCCTAAATGAGTTCTAGAAGTCTATGGATAATTTATACCGTGTGACCAGATTGAAAAGAAACCTAGTCGGGTTTTTTTCAGTTTTTTCAGTAATTAGAATATTTTTCTTCAATCGTGAGAGTTTAGGGTAAGAAGCATATTTTTTCTGTCCATTATCTTGCATGGAAGCTTCTTTGAAATAAATGACGTTAGAATTCAAATTTGGAAACTGTTCTCCTTGGCTTCACTTGTTATTTTTACCATATCAATGATTTTCTTGTACAGGAAATGTTCAAAACAATCGATGAAGATGACGATAACAGATTGGACGCTGGCGAGCTGTTAGTCATGGTTTCTGCTGCCATGGAAACGGAAATAGGGGCGGACCTTCAGACAGCCAAGGAGGTGCTTGAAGGAGCACGTGATGAGTTTGGTGAGTCCACACAACTGCACATGATTATCACGTGTCACATTTTGTTTATTTATTGAGTTATTTGATGTCTCAGGATTAACTGGTTTCAGTCCGCTTCCGTTATTTTGTGTAAATGCGTACCGTGGATTGTCCACGGTTATTAACCATTTACACAAAAAATTACCTGTCCTTTCCAAGACTACTTCAACTGGGCTTAAGAACTAAGATTTTTAGCTTTTATAACGCCAACTTACCCTTTCTGTTGATGGTAACTAAGGGCCGCCGTGACTTACATGTTTCTTTGCTTTTCTTTTCGTTTTATTCCAGGGTTTATCGATTTTATTGGTTTCATGTCATACATACCCTTCTTTGCAAAGCTGCTGCGAACAATCCTGGAACATCCGCTGACCATTTCTGAACTTGAGCGGGCTCGTGAGCGGGTGCGGCAGCATGACTTAACTTTCAAGCCGCCCAAGAAAAAAGCCAAAGAACCAAAGAGTTGGGAAGTGTTCTAGCAGGAATATATTGTAACCCTTTGGCTCTCATAGCAGCCTGATTCTCAGACGGTCCGAGGTCGCTCGCACTCCAATCCCTCGCAGACTGGAAAGTTACACCACCTTGTATAGCATAACAAACAACACCACAGGAAAGTACTGCTCAGTAGCTTTCATTTGAATGGTCACACTTTAGGATTTCATCCACAGACTCAAAAGTTAGAACCACCTTGTAAAGCATAATAAACAGTACCACAGGAAAGTACCGCTCAGTAGCTTTCATTTGAATGGTCACACTTTAGGATTTCATCCACAGACACAAAAGTTAGAACCACCTTGTATAGCATAATAAACAGTACCACAGGAAAGTACTGCTCAGTAGCTTTCATTTGAATGGTCACACTTTAGGATTTCATCCACAGACTCAAAAGTTAGAACCACCTTGTAAAGCATAATAAACAGTACCACAGGAAAGTACCGCTCAGTAGCTTTCATTTGAATGGTCACACTTTAGGATTTCATCCACAGACACAAAAGTTAGAACCACCTTGTATAGCATAATAAACAGTACCACAGGAAAGTACTGCTCAGTAGCTTTCATTTGAATGGTCACACTTTAGGATTTCATCCACAGACTCAAAAGTTAGAACCACCTTGTAAAGCATAATAAACAGTACCACAGGAAAGTACCGCTCAGTAGCTTTCATTTGAATGGTCACACTTTAGGATTTCATCCACAGACACAAAAGTTAGAACCACCTTGTATAGCATAATAAACAGTACCACAGGAAAGTACTGCTCAGTAGCTTTCATTTGAATGGTCACACTTGAGGATTTCATCCACAGACTCAAAAGTTAGAACCACCTTGTACAGTATAATAAACAGTACCACAGGAAAGTACTGCTCAATAGCTTTCATTTGAATGGTCACACTTTAGGATTTCATCCACAGACTCAAAAGTTAGAACCACCTGGTACAGTATAATAAACAGTACCACAGGAAAGTACTGCTCAATAGCTTTCATTTGAATGGTCACACTATAGGATTTCATCCACAGACTCAAAAGTTAGAACCACCTTGTACAGCATAATAAACAGTACCACAGGAAAGTACTGCTCAGTAGCTTTCATTTGAATGGTCACACTTTAGGATTTCATCCACAGACTCAAAAGTTAGAACCACCTTGTACAGCATAATAAACAGCACCACAGGAAAGTACCGCTCAGTAGCTTTCATTTGAATGGTCACACTTTAGGATTTCATTCATAGACTCAAAAGTTAGAACCACCTTTTACAGCATAATAAACAGTACCACAGCAAAGTACTGCTCAGTAGCTTTCATTTGAATGGTCACACTTTAGGATTTCATCCACAGACTCAAAAGTTAGAATCACCTTGTACAGTATCATAAACAGTACTGTTTTGTGGGTCCTCTTTACTTTTCGCAAACCACTTGCGGAGGAAAAAAATATGACTCACGAAACAACTGGAAATTGGGTCTAACATTCCTTAAAAATGCGAAAATTTGTAAACTTGACAAAAGGTTTAAAACTTTTCTTGAAAAAGGGATTTAAAACGTAAACAGCGCCACCAGAGAAAAGTACTGCGCAATAATGATCAGAAAACCATGATCAGAAAACTGTGAATTCACGCGCTTCACATTCGTGGTCAGAGATAAACAGTAGCCTTCAAACAAGCTCTCTTCACAGTGACTTATCAATTCATGAAGTTAAAAAATCACGTTTTAAAAGCGACAAGTATCACCAATTTTTTATATCCATGATTTTTGTTACTTTCCTTTTTTATCGTTTTGAGGATATTTGTACTGGTGCGATCTTTGTGGCAGTAAATTAGATATTATTTTTCTATTCCATTTTTCTACTTTTGTTGTATGTTTTATTGAAAACCAAGTACCAAAGAAAGTATTTTACAACACAAAGGAGGATGAAAATCCGTTACCAAAAGAACTTATTTGTAAATCTTAACATGTTTTAATAAGCCGTTTCAAAGAATCGACATGCTATTAATTATAAAAGAAGTGTACAAATACTTTACTAAGTTCAAAGAAGTAGATATTTGACGTACTGTATATGATGGTGAATAAATACACATAATTGTTTGTTTGCGTTTGTCTTTTGGTACGTCGATTTATCGTATTTCCACCAAAAGCAGGGGTGGTAAATCCGAGACTCGCCGAGACGCCGAGACCCTTGTTTCAAAATCCGAAACCGCGACCGCAGCTACGTTATAAAATCCGAGCCCGCGAGACTCAATGCGCAAAAAAACCGAGCTCGAGACTCAGTGCCAAAAATATCCGATTCACCTATCAAACAACAAACAAGGATGAAGAATGAGAATGCTTGACAAAGGTATCCGAGACTCCGAGACCTTGAGGAAAAAAATCCGAGATTCCGAGACAGAAAAAGCACCAGCCAAACAAGACTTAAAACAAAAACTGCCGAGATTTCGAGACCGGACCAAACCAAAATACAGTCAAACCTGTATTAAGTGGACCCCATATTAAGCGGAAACCCTCTACTAAGCGGACACCAGCTTGGGTCCCGAAATTTTCTTCCCATTTTTACTGTAAATCGAACATGCATTCAGTGGACCAATCTATAAAGCGGACGCAGATACCAAAATTACGCAATTTTCTTACACGAAACCTCTATTAAGCGGACATTTCAAGTGTTTTTAGAATGCATTTTGTATAAAATTGTGTAATTATCGTCTACTTCTGAAAACATGTTTTCCAGTAAAAAGTAATTCAACGCGATACAGACAGTTGTGAATAAGGTTTGTGGAGCATGCAGTGTGGTGCAGCGGTGAGAGCACTCGCCTCCCACCAATGTTCCCGGCCCGGCGTCATATGTGGGTTGAGTTTGTTGTTGGTTCTCTCCTTGCTCCGAGAGGTTTCTCTCCGGGTATTCCGGTTTTCCCATCTCCTCAAAAATCAACAGTTCCATATTCCAATTAGATCTGGAAAGTTTCCCCGATTAGTTGCTAAATACCTTTGACACTGAAATAAAGTGATTTATTTATTTTTGTTTAGTTAGTTTATGAATTAAAATGTAATGAAATCAGTACACTGAGGTATAATAAACGTGGAGATATAAGAAGGTTTATAATTAACTATGATTGAGCAATGTATCAGAACCTGTATTAAGCGGGCACTATCGAGGGTGTCTTCTTAATACAGGTCGTAAATAAATACAAGTTGTACTCCAAAAAGCCTTCAAAAAAAAAATAATTCATGAGCATATCAGCCAATCATACGACGTAAATCGATCACGTGTATGACCCTTTATACCTGGTAATCTACGGTCATTAGGAAAAGCCTGGTGGCGGCTTTGATTTCAGTCACAGGGGAGTTCGGGGCTGAATGGGCAAACAATGCAATTATCGCTGAATTTTTAATGAGAATGATTTTAAAATGACCGTGATATTTATATTAAAATCACACGTAATCTTTATAGAAAGATTACTGATATGGGTAGTAATTGTTCAGGATTCTTTGTGCAACAAATGGTGACTTTAATATTTTTGTGCAGTACTGGTTTACGAAATCTGGTCTTTCGCCATTCTATTTGGAATCTTCTCAACAAAATAAACAACCAACAGTTTAACAAGTGAGCCGTTATTTGAATGCACCAGCGCCCTAGTGTAAATTGCCAGGTAAGCGACTGGTTCGCAGATGCAAGCTGCTTATTTCTACTCGTTCTCTACCTCTGAAAAAAAAAATGTCAGCCGTTTTATCTACCGTACCTGACAACTTTAGTTAGCATTTTTCAGTTGATGTTTTCCCTCAGAACTATAAAATCCCAAAACTTTCGACCGGAGCCGGGAAGCAATGGTCACTTCGTCGAAGACGTGGCACATGTGTTGTATGCTAATCAGTCTAGTCTACTTGTTTTTCTCGTATGCTAATTTCCTCTTTGCACAAAAGCGCAATTGTTTTAATTCCGAAGGGACACGCTTTAGAAAGAATGTTTTTGAAGCCGTTCAAAAAACTCGCAGCACGTGTATTATCAGGTGTAAAAACTCTCGGCTTCGCCTCGAGTTTCTAAACCTGATAATACACTACTGCTCGTTTTTTAAACTATACTTGGAGTATTTTGTCAAGTGACACGATAAAATGGCGTTTTCGGAGGTTCTTTTCAGCGCTTGATAGCAGTGTTTGTCTACTAATCTGTAAATGTGCATTTCATCATGCCAGTTTTAAATCCATTTCAGAACAAAGATTGGGCTGTCAAGCTACACCGTTGAAGCGAACATTGTCCGCAATTATGGCAAACTTGTTAAAGGCCCACCTTCACCCAAAATGCTGTGCGTGCCGTGATCACTTTTTGTGTTGAATTTCGTGTAACACGAAATTCACGCTTGAATGCGTGCAACCAATCAGATCACGCGTATGAACAATGGAGCATTTCAAAACAAAAACAAACGACCGCAACGTCTTTTTGGTGAAGGTGGGACTTTAAATATTGCTCTTAGCCTCCTTTTCAAACCGAGGCCAAGTGCAAAACCATTCACATGAAAATGAGTTTTCTTTCACATGCAACTAAAACTTATATCCATATGAATGGTTTTGCACTTGGCCTCGGTTTGAAAAGGAGCAACTCGGAAATGGGCTATTCACCTGAGGTTATTTCAGTATTTAAATAACAAGTGTTTAAAACGCTGACAGGAACGAAACAAAGTCCGCCTGTTGTTCAGTGTCCAGTCGACATTGTTTTCAATTAATTGAAGCGAACATTGTCCGCAAACATGGCAAACGTGTTAAATTAACCTAAGGTTATTTCAGTATTTAAATAACAAGTGTTTAAATGCTGATAGGAACGAAACAAAGTCAGATTGTTGTTCAGTGTCCAATCGATATGGATTCCAATTCGTTGAATAACAGCTGTTGCAATGAAAGCTTTTTCAAAGATTTTAACGCCACGGTGGTTGCTTCGCGAGTCATCACTGCGTCGTATTCAATGCTGTTTTACTTGGCTTTATTGTTTATAAGCGCTCTGGGTGTAGTCTTCAAGCCCTTCATCAACCACTTCTCCTCACACGCTTCCCTCATTCTTTTTCTTATAGGGGGGATCATGACTTCCATCAATGTTTTCACTACCTCAAGCGAGACAACCATTATGCTAGTGCTGTTTCACCGTATAGTTTCCGTTTTTCTCGTCGGCGTGGTTTACGTCCTGTTTGGCGCGCTGTTATTCTTTACAAAGCCAAAGAGTTCTTCAATTCAACGTACCCTCGGACAACACCAGCCTTCCATGGGGCTACTTATCACAGTAATCACACTTCCTCTTAATACAACGGAGCTGTTGATTCTTCTGGGGTCTCGAGCGAAAAACGACTCTTCGCAACATCGAAACAGCATGATAGGGTTGCTGCAAGTGGTGAGCGATGCGATATTTTTTGTTCAGAAGTTCATTCAAGTCGTTGTTTACGTTTGGCTGAGAAACTCGAGAGTCTGCGAATCGTACAAAAAAAACGCGCAATTTTATTTCAAGGTATTGGCGTTTTTCAACTTTATGCATTGGGTAGATGCGCAAGTAAACTTAGGCAAAAGTGTTCTCATGGACCGAGCGAGATTGGTTTACGGAGACTGGTTTCAAGTCGTATTCGAACTTTACAGAGCTCTCTTGATAGACTATCGTCTCCTGTGTTCACTGCTTTTCCTTGAGCACTCGATTCAAATAAAAAACGAAACAAACGGCGCTGAAGCGGTCGATAGAGACAGCGGCGAGCTGACCACAAGAACAATTATGACGACGTCACGCCGGCAAAACAGGAATATCGGGTATATCGTGGGTTTTTCCTGTTTTTTCGCTCCGTTCATTTGCGGAGTTTATTATGTGAATAAGCTTCATCTTGGCGTTTACACGCGCGCTGTCGCCACTTTCCTGAACTCACTTTGTATATTTGCGTCTGGATTGGTTCTCTTACTCAAGAACAGGCTCGATTTTGACAAGAGAGATCGGGAATCAATAGGTGTCAAAATTATGGTAAGTTTAAGAAAATTAACAAGTGCTGTAAAGTCCGAAGGTAACGACCCTCGTCATTTTCGGAATTAGCAGCTTTTGAGGTTCGCTGCTTTCAGGGAATAAAAACTGTCAAATAGAGTAAGCTGGAGCGAACTCTCTTTCTAAATCAAATGAAAGACAGAAATTCGCAACAATAATTATTGTTGAAAAATGAGACGAAATTTGTCGGTCCAGTTTATCATGTTACTACACATGTCTAGATTGTTGGGTCTCGTTACTTTCGGAGGGTTCGCATTCTCGTCCCCAGAGCTCCACGGCTTTTTTGTAACGCTGACCAAACGAAACGAGGGCTCTGAGGACGAGAATTCGCTACTATCGGGGAGTCGCTTCTTTCTGAATTTATTAGAAACAAACTATATCTACAAGGGAGCGCACTAAACTATCCCCTCGGTATGGCGAATAACAATAACAAGGACGAAACAGCTGTCCATAGCTGCCACTGCCAGGGTGATATGGCCGTGCGCATGCGTAAGGTAATGGCCATACCGAGGGGATAGTGCAGTGTGCTTCCCAGTAGGTATAGTTTGTTTATTAGAAACTACCATTTTAAAAATTTTGACGTTACTTTTCAGGGGGGTCGCTACTTTTGGAACTTTACGGTAGTACTGTGGTAGTACTACTATGGTAGTACTGTGGTAGTACTTTACGGTAGTACTGTGGTTGCGGTTGTCTTTTTTGAGGGACGCTTAACAACGTACTGTAAAATTGAGTGTAATTCGGTGAAAAAGAATGCCTGGCGAAGAAAGCTGGCAATAATTTTATACAAGAAAAATAGGAATAAAGACATATTCAAGCTTGAACCATTTATGCTTCAAACGTCAGCTTGCGGTGGCCAAGTTCAGAACCCGCATATAAAAGCCACCCCAACAACTAACATGCAGAAGTTGTTGTTTTTTTGTTTATTTTTTTCTTACTAGGTTTGCTGTCTGGGCGCTGTTGCATTTACAAGTTTGATGATCAAAGCAGCTCTCGCAGAATTCTGGGCAAGTCAGCTTCCCTTTCCCGACTACCGCTGGGCGGGAGCAGAGCTGGTTGCGCGCGGACTCACTACTCTGTTCTTGATGGTTTTGTTCCTGCAAGTAAATGCACGGGGCTTGCCTTTAAGAAATCCAGATGTTAAGATAAACCATTTTCTGGTGCCAGTATTGATGCTTGGAATTATGGCCGATTTTGCCGCTTGTTTAGTTGATCAGTACATTGGAACCCTCGACTGGAGAATGGGGTATGTGAACCACCTCTGCTGTTTCTAAATAAACTATGGTGCTGCGTCGATGAAGGAGTGAAACACGAAACTTTGGTATTTTCAACTGAGTTGATAAGATAAATTGCCCACCGTAAAGAGATTCAAAAGCTGACATTTGTAGCGCTAGCGCTAGTGTCGAAAGTAATTTCACAATTGCTTTGGTTTTGCATTGCTACGCTTTGTGATTGGCTAAAAAATCTCGCGCCACTTTATTAACCAATCAGAAGTAAAACCAAACCCAATCGTGACTTGCTTGCACGCGTTTTCCCGCGCTTGGCACCGGCTACATGTATTCAACCTCGTACCCAGGGATGAGAGACCCTGGGTACGAGGTTGACATGTATTTGGTTCGAGTTCTGATTGGTTTATCGGATTTTATGCGAGTTCTGTGATTGGTCAGAGTAATTACTTTGGTTTGGTTTTACAACACTCAATTGAAAACCGCTCTACGTTGTGGGTAATCAAACATAACCTTGATTTACTCTGATAAAGGGCTGGCGCTCGAAAGTCGAAACCTCAATTTTTGAATCTCTTTACTGTGGCTAATTTATCCTATCAACTCAGTCGATAAAACCAAATTTTCGTGTTCTTCTGCGGGCGGGTGTATTCCCTAAGGGGGGGGGGGGGGGGACTCTACTTAAATACCATTTGTCCGCCACTTAACATGAGTTTAATGTTGCCTATATGTTGCCTCTATACTTCACCGAAACGAATTGACCGTGAAGGACTGGGAAAAAGCCGCACAGGAACTAGGCAAGGTTTATTAATGGTAATATCTCGTTCACGTTTCAAGCAATTTAAAACCCTTCGCTCATCTCACGAATCTATGTTATGGTGATTTTTGGGTATGTTTGGGAGGTAACAGTTTTTCTCAAAGGATTTGTAAAATTTAGAGAAATAAGAAATATTGAAGGTTTAATGTAGTTTTAAAATTAGAATTTAAAGTTAAAAGTTAGTAGATGTACGCCAAAATAGTCCACTATTAACCTGGGGTGCTCTTCCTTGGGTTTCAACTGTCTGTTGCAATTGGTGTTCCAAAAATCATTTTCTTTCTTTTATCCTGCTATAAACGTCCTGATCTAAAAATTTCATTCAAATTCAGGTAAAATCCCGCCTTAAATGAGTTAAAAAAGGCAATTGGTGTTCCAAAAATCATTTTCTTTCTTTTCGGCCCTGCTATAAACGTCCTGATCTAAAAATTTCATTCAAATTCAGGTAAAATCCCGCCTTAAATGAGTTAAAAAAGGCAATTGGTGTTCTAAAAATCATTTTCTTTCTTTTATCCTGCTATAAACGTCCTGATCTTAAAATTTCATTCAAATTCAGGTAAAACCCCACCTTAAATGAGTTAAAAAAAGGGAGGTACCACCAGAAAGGGATGTCTTGTTTATGCTCGCAGTAAACGAAAGGGAAGGGGAAATTGGTACTGAAACTCCAAAATACGCTGTAACCTGAAGGGAGTAGCATATTATTGAAAGTTTTAAAAACAGCAGTGTGAAATTTTGTGAGAAAATTCAACGCAAAGATTTACGAAAGCTTGCTGTCGGAAAATAATTTGCTGTGTCATTTTAGACTCGGGTGAATTAAGGAATGGGTCTCTTTCGATTTAAAGGGGGGGGGGTGGTTTGTTTTAAAACATATTTGACCTATTGGCTTTAAACTTTCTAAAAGGCTTTCAATTGTTGAAAAAAAAACGTTTTCGCTTTCATGAATGGACTTGCTACGTCACGTGACTTGCCACGCCCAATTTGTAATATTTTTTTTCGATCCAAATTTACGAGATATTGGAAAAATATATTTCTACTTAATT
>JAJGOT010000030.1:1905000-1965000 GCA_022457155.1 Cladopsammia gracilis | reverse complement strand
TTTAACATGGATAATCTTTTATTCCAAATTTCTTTCTCATGCAATACTCCATATTTTCTCAGTTTTTTTAGTATCCTATTTCCCTGTCGTTTTCTCAGAAATATATCAGAACTGAGACAAACGGCAAACGTAACTAAGGTGGGCATTTTACTCCAGCTGCACCAGTTTGGCCGATGAACATAACAAATAAAATCTACGCCCAATAGATAGTAACTGCAAAGTGGCATTCGCCGGCCCAAAAAACTCGTAATTTGGATTTTTTTCGGTTAGGGCTCTAATACATGTGCTCAGATCGAATATCCTTTTTACTAAACCCAAGATCTCAGATAAAAGTCACCCCATCCTTGTCATCATTACTGATTAGCGTTTAAAAATTCCTAACGCGAAGACAACGCGTCACGGTTTTAGTCTCCTACGCGTTGTTTAGATCGTTACGCAACTCTGGATAGGACCCAAATAACGGCTGCACAGGAGACTTTGCCATCAGAAAAACTCTCTTCTGCAAAATGAGTTTCATATTTTTAAACAATCGAAAGAGTAAATGATCACTACAAGTCAGATATCAGACATCTTGAATTCCAAATATTTTGAAAACTTTTCTCGCTGTTTGATGATATGAAATCAAACACACTTTATCTTGTTTATGATAGATTTAATTTTATATTTTACTTAAACAACACTACGTGCGACCATTGACTTCCAGCCGACTTCTATAGGTAGTTGAAGCCCTAGCTGAGAATATTATGTAGAGCCAATATTATACCATAAGCAAGCATGCATGCGTACAACCTCGTACGGTTAATATTAGAGCGGGTGCGATTTCGTTTCATATCCGCATTATCCATTCCTTGGGAAGTCTACCATGCGCGCAGACACTCACGCAAGAAGCAAACAAGCGAACGCGTTTTTTTTTTTGAAAGCTTGACACGCGCGGTGCGTTCATTTCGCGCAGGCCACCGTAGTTGAGAGGAAAAAGTAAGAGACTGCTACTCTCGCGGGTCAAAATTCTTATTTTGCACCTCTTTTGAAGTTTCTAAACACAAACACACCTTCGAAATATTAAAATCCAACCTTTTACAAAGCGTCATATTCCCTGCCAAAGAAAATCTCCAGTCTCAATGACTACGAACTTCAAGAAGAAAAACGGGAAATTTGCATAGGTAATCATACGGTTTCGAGTTCAATTTAGGATTAATTTGCAAATTAATCCCAGTAATAATTATACATGAAAAAATTTGCATCAATTTTTTTTTTTGCATATTTTTTTTGGCAATTTTCTTTTCTTACAATTTTTTTTTTGGCTAAACATTTTCGCATCAATTTCTTTTAATTTGTAATTTGTACTGGTGTTACACTTTTTGCACTGGTGTTACACTTGAACTGCACTGCTCTTAGCCAATCAGAATTCACTAATTTTTTCATGTATATTATTAAAAATGAAATTTAATAATCGCTTTCTTGAGTATTTGCATCACTGTTTATATCAAATAGACCACGAAGAGAAAATATCAGAACACGCGTGACAGCAAAGAGGGTGGTAAAGGGTTTTTTCGTGATCCGTGAAAGGCCTTTTTCTTTTCCCGTGAATTGTGAAATGGCTATTTTTTTTCTTGTGAAACGTGATTTGGTTACATATAATCCGTGAATCGACTTTTTTTCATGAGCACCGCAAAATGACTGTTGTTTTTTTCTTGTGAAATGCTAATGTAAACCGTGATTCTTTCTTCCTCCCCAAAAATTATCCAGTTATCGTTTAACTACCCCGGTGGTAAATTGCGTGACGAATGCATGACCGTGACTGATCGTCATTCTGGACCCCAGGTCACTCTACAAGGTTAGGTAATTTTACACAACATCAGCAAAACAAAGAACTTTCTTTTTACATCAGGAAGAACGAGGAGTGGACGGTCGGTGAAGACAACAAACAAAGCTGTACTTTGGGTGTAATTTTATTAGCAAAAAGTAAGGAATGTTTTTTTTCCCGTGAAATGGCCATTTTATTCTCCGTGAAACGTGAATTGACAATTTTATTTTTCGTGAAACGTGATCCAGACCCCCCCTTTACCACCCGGGGGATAGCGAATTCGCGCACGAAGCGGTGGGAAGAGCGCAATTAAAGCGTGAGAAAAGAGCGCGAACTTCTCAGTGCGGCTGCCACGTAGGTTACGATCGATATTATTTTGCTGCTCTGGAATCATTATATACAACTATATACAACTAAAACATTCCAAGGGCGCAAACGAATACAAAAACTCAGAGCGCAAACGAATACAAAACTAAAAGGTGATAAATTAAAGCTGACAAAAAATATATTGGAACGTTAAGTTCTTTTGTCACAATGGGGTTTTAACATTCTTCTCGGTTATTATAAGAAGTGTGTTGTAACTACAATAAGTATTACTATTTCAATAAAAAAAACATACCACACGCTAGAAACATTCTGAAAAGGAATCGCCGAAAATAGAACGATGTTCCCTTTTATTTGAAAAATGCGAGATGCCTAAAGTGGTCTTAAAAATAAATACTGCTGTTGTTAAATAAATAACTAATTTAACAGTTCACAATGCACTTTAAGTTAGTGATTAACATTTCAACTAACAAATTTTTAATTTAACGAAAAAGAAGAGCTCTGTTAAATTCAGCGTAAACTGGATGCCAAATTTAAAGCTCATTAAATATTTTGCTATTCAATCAACGACTAATATGTTCTATTCATTTTCGCAATTTCCGTTGCGGTGATTTCAACATCTTTACAAAAGACATTGTCTTTATTAATAACCTACTAAGCCTTAACCAGTGTTCTTAAATATACTTTTAAAATTTATTTTCTAAGGCATTCGAGAATATCTGAACTTTATTCAAGCTTTAGCATAACATAACAAGATCTTCGAGAGGAAATTCGATTGTTTGCAATGACCAAGTAGCCACTAACCGCCCCATAATGCAAAAAGCCGGTTGGCGGGTTAGCACTGCACAACCATACAATGTCATATTTTTTATCGGAATCTGTTAAATTTGTAAACGCAGATAAAATTTCAACTTACCAGTTAGTATCCACTTTATCGTCCCTTACATCGAGATAAGCTTTCTCTATTGCCTCTTTGTCACAACTCGCCATAATTTTTCAACGACAAAATTATTCACGTGCGCGCTGAAGTGAACGATCGGCTTCAGTGGTGTCGCATTACTTAATGCTTGTGACGTCACTTAATGAAAAGTTAATACGTAAATGCAAAGAACGTACAATTAGTGAAATTGATATTGCATCAATCAATAACTGCTGAAGTGAAATTTAGAACGGAAATTAGAGAACTGAAAATAGAATGGGAGATTGTACATAACTATTGCGAGCGCTTGCTAAAAGAGCAAACAAATATGAGCTGTGGTACCGCATTGAACATAACAATTTTATATAATGTAAGTGTGAGGTTTCGGGCGATGTCCCGAGGCAACCACGACGGCGACTTTATATACATTTTGAGTACATTTCTTTGCCTTTAAGCCAGGAAAAATAACTGTCGGGTGTTCACGTTCTCCGCAAAATTTGATCATTTGACGTTGTTGGTTTGCAGGGAACGACAAAGAAATCCACAAAAATATACAATGCACGCGCAGAGGCATTGTTTTCACTCATAAACCTATTGTTTTATGCCGTTCTCATTGCCGTTTAAGGTTTTCTTCGTGCTTGCTAAAGCTCCCTAATTACTCGACAACGGTTTGGGCTAATGCCTCTCTCCGGTGCCACTCGGTCCTGTGAGCTTCTTTAAAAAACCATTGATGAAAGTCCTGTATGAGGGCTGTACGCATTTGCGCGAGCGGGGCGAATATAAAGATAACTTCGTGAGAAAGTCGTTTCGCCGTTCTGATTGGCTGCAAACCCCGAACGGGGTTTTCACACGCCAAATTTCAATAGGAAATCTCAATAAGTATGAAATAAAAGGCCGTACGGCCCTACTAGAACAGCGGCCTCGGCCTCGAGTGTTAAAATTTGGGTGTTTCTTGGTGTTGCGGAAGCCATTGTTGGTTAGCTTTTGTGTTATGGTGTGGGTATTGTTCAGTGTCTTTTGAATCTTTTGTTTTACGTCATTTGGTGATCACAACATCCGCAACACCAAGAAATTACCTAAAATTTGAAACAATTTTTAATTACAATGGCCCCCGGTGCTTTTGGTACAACGGGCCGCTATCTGTCATTGACTCCGAGGATTAATTTATAATAATAAATAATAGTTTCTACATTAAATAACTTGCAAAATCCTTTTTTTATTTTATTATTTTTTTATTTTTATTAAAACATATTTATTGGCGAAGTTTGCCCTAAGAGTTACAATGCTCATCGAGAGGGCTCACTTCAAAAATAGTATTTTTTTGCAAGATCCTCGCCAAGACAGTTCGCAAGTGCGACAAAAAGGGCAATAAAACAGGGGTATATGCATTACTGGCTCAGGCTCAGCCGAATAAAATGAAAGAAATCACAAAGAGGTTCCAGGAAAGTCTCCCACGCGCATACGCAGCCGTTAATATTTGTGTCGTCACGTAACACTGACGGGTTGGTTCAGAGACTCGGGATAATTAATTGCTTCTGTTTTAGTCCCCTATGCCTTGGTGTCAAGTTAGAATTTCGATTTATCGAAATTAGGCTATTTCGATATTACTTTATCAGGGGTGTACATGTCCAGTGTACATTTAAGGTCGCGGGGGACAGGTTCCGCTCATTAGTATGCAGTTATGAAAACAGTACGCACGAAGTGCGACGGCTGATACCGAAAATGCGCGAAATATTCACGAATAGGCTCTGTAAGGATTCTGCATCAATAATTGAACGTGCAAAGCGCTGTCTGGTAAAATACACTATTTTTTAACGCATTCTTCTTTCCGCATGACAATAGCGCGTGGATTAAAATTAGCAAAATTACCATAAATTTATACTTTTTGCATTCGTGTTTGCTCGGGAAGCCTTCGGAAGCGTAAAAACAAGCAATTTTGTGTCCAAGAATTCAGCGCGGATAGAGAATTTCATGAGTTGACACTGCAAGGAGGTAAACTAGGTGTATTGTACATTGCCATATCTGACTCAAAAATTTTAAATAGGCTTTCACAGGGAAGATATGAGGCTTCAAATTCTAACATGGACAATTTTACTCTTTTAAAAGCTAATAACTTTTAATTAAAGTTGAAATCCAAAAATCGGAGTCAGATATGACACAATAGACGTTTTGACGGATCAGTGAGTGGGAAAATCAACTCGCTTTGTGTTCTTCTCGAGGAGCAAACTTGGACACAAAACCACGTTTTAAGAAAAGATAACTTTAGTGGCTTTCAGCATTGCCGCAAAGCGCGATCCCTTCAATAAAATTTAAACAATCCTTACTCACTTCCATTATTCGCCAATATCTCTGTTAAATTTTAGCGAAATAGGCTTTCAAACCTTCACGATATAACGTTTTTCAAAGTAACACCCCTGCCAAAATTTTGCCATATGAATTTATTCATGGCCAAGTATCCCCCGCGACCTTCGAGGTCTTTAACCATTCTGATCCGGGACAAGACACAAGTCACACAACAACAACTGACAAATCGTGGCTAGAAATATTGCTTACGGTTAACAGTTTTTTACATTTAACGGTTAAAATTTTTCAATTTTTACGCCTAACGACTAAATTTTGGGCTGTTTTACGGCTAACGGTTAACCTCCTCTTTCCTCTCTTTCCGGCCTTTTAAAGACGCCATCGGTCGGTCAGCAGTATCGTCAAGAGAATCTCCCGGATGTCCTCTTTTGGCGGGAATCATAATCTTGAATGCGAACAAAGAAGAAGTTGGCGTTCTTTGATCAATCATCAACTTTTCGTACAAATCCAGCCGAGGCTGAGAAAACTCAAAGGAAAACAACTGATTGCACAAGAAGAGGTATTTACAAAGTTTCAAACCCATTTTTATGAATTATTTTACGTTTTGAACGCAATTCTTGCCTGAACGTATCGGGTGAATGAGCTTAGTTTCAGTTTCATTGGGTTTGTTTACGGGCTCGCTTTTGAGCATATTCATGAACAATATCTGAATTTAATAGCCTTTACATGCGAGACAATTTTGCAACCAAACTAATCGAATTGCCTTTAAGATTGGATGATTCTGGCAATTGCCATGCTCGACGTTTTCACCGCGTTCTAGAAGCGGTCATCTCTTTAGAACGCGGAATCAAAAGAACATTTATGCTTTGCAAGGGCATGCTAATTTCCCGACTAAAAGTTCCACCGCAACGCTTAGCTTATATTTACTGCTGATTCGCAAAAATTTGCACGTGTTTTTATTAAAGCATTTAGTTTTATTCGCAGTTTTTTTTAAATGTTACGTTGTTTGTCAAACAATGTTTCTTAACACAGCTGATTTTCTCGCAGTCCTTGAGCTGATGGCCGCTTCAAGAGCTCAGTTGTTGGTGAAATCTGTCTGTGGTAGCTCTCCGAAGACGCCTGGCAATACAGTTTTAGCAGAAACAGTAAGCTTACCGTTACACATCACGCCCTTGGAATCGATTGAAACGGACCGAGATCCTGAAACACCGCACAAAGTAAGAATTTAAACTTAACAATATTTGATAAACTGGTAAAATACTAGTAAGACTTAAGCTTTAAAGTACAAAAAATAAAACAAGCTTAAATAGATATTTTAATCTTGAACAGTTTCCTGCATTGTAAAGCCGTGTTTTTTTTCCGTGCGCGATCAAAACATTTCGAATTTCGGTTTAGTTTCCGAACCTTAACTTTGAGCGATCGAGATACCGCTTTGTGGCGTTACTAAGGAAGTAGAAAAAAAAATATTAAAAATGAATTTCAATATCCTGGACCATTCGATCCTTCTATTAATAACTTTTTGATTGAAGTCACATTAATGTTTATTTTTTCTGTGCTCTTTTATTGTTATGTTCAATCTTCATGATACACACTTTGTTATAATTGGGTTGATTGATATTGGAAATCGATAAAAATCGATGATGTATGTTTTTGTGATAATTTGATTGACCATTGATTTCCAATATCAATCGATTAATTGAGATTGATTATATCGATTGCCATTGATTACCATTGATTGTCATCGGTATTGCATTTTATTCATGTGAAAGGTTTAATTAATGCCATATGACACTCAAGTAACAGAACAGTTGAAAATGAAATTAAACAACAGGAACAATGTGCTAATTGAGGAGCAAAAAGTGCAAAAGGTGAAGTAGTCGCTCTTTTCTCTTGTCATAATAAAGCGGAATCCTTTCCAATGTTCATCTGTGGAGCTCGCAGTTGCAGTGGATGGACTGTGCTACCAGAGCTCAAGAGTTTGTTGCGAATATCACAAGGGTAACTTCCCGCTCGCGATGCAATGTGTCTTGACCAGACATTTTGTTCAGGATTTTGTTACACAAGCTCTGACAAAGCAAGCAAAAATCGATGAAAACCGATAAGTTGCAGGACATTTGTTGTGATTATCGATTGATCATCGATTGATCATCGATTGGCCAATATCAATTGATATCAATATTAACTAATGCTAACGATTGATCGATTGGATTTCCAACGATCGAACATGCCGGGATACCATGGAAACTTGAACCTTTTCAGTATCTAGGATGGAGATGTTAATATCCCCATCTCTTAGAAAGTAAGAATTAAGTACAGTTAAAGCTCTTCTTGCGACTACCCTCATTAGTGACCAAGGCTGGCTGGCTTCCATTCAGGCAAAATTTCCAGTTCAAATTTTTGCTGGTCAAATGGAATGGGAAAAGAATACTTGGAAATCACGTGCTCTGTTTCCATGGGCCTGCCGGGCTTTCACAAGCTTTCAGCCTATCACATGTACATGTAGCCTGAGAGACTGGACTTAAGACAAATTGTGAATTGAATGCAAACATTTCAGTAATTCTGAAAATTCCATCAAAGTGAATTAGCTCAAAACATATTCCTATTTTTTTTCCCTAAAGTGTTCTTTTCCATTGGATTCTGACCAGAAATCTCGAAAATTTTGGCTGAATGGAAAGCGCTTAGTGATCGCACTCTTGAAACCCCCATTTGTGTGCACTGAAATTCTCGTTAAAACCCTGCAAAACTCTTGTAAGCGACTATACAACTGCAGTTATGACTATATATGTTTTCGAAGTACCTAAGGTGGTCGCTTACAAGATCTTCAACTGTATTTAGTAGCAACATTATTTTATGAGGGTGAACAATGACAGCAATTTACAAATACTGATTAACAGGGTTCTTACGGTCATGGAAAAACCTGGAAAGTCATGGAATTGTATAATTTAATTTCCAGGCCTGGAAAGTCATGGAATTTAAGTGTGGGTCATGGAAAGTCATGGAAAATTATGTTCATGGTACAAAATCACTAAGGCAGCATACATTGTGGGAATAATAAGGCTAAATGAAAAATTAAAAAAATGATCATTTTGATAAAATTTTGAAAACAACTGTTGAACAATTGGTCATGAAAAATTTGAGAAGGTCATGGAAAAGGTCATGGAAAGTCATGGAATTTTAAAATTTGAAAAGAGAAACCCTGATTAAGTGGTGGTCCTCTCAAAGAAAACAAAGTAACAAAAAAAAGCATTTAACTATTCACAGAAATAATGTAATGTAAAAAAAAAACCAGTGATAATCACAGATTGAAAGAGTGTGTTCAATGTCAGAGGGGTTGTGAGCACGAGAATGAGAATAAAAGTGAGGCCTGAAGTGGGTGCCAGTTTCCAGCGAGAGGTGCCCTGAAAAATGTGCAGAATATTAGTGTCAAAACTGTATGAATTGCCACAGGCAAGCCATTGTAAATGTTGTGGTTCAAATTTTTCTTTGGAAAAAATTTGAACCACAACATATACATGAATGAACATTTGCAGGCAAGCAAGAGCTTGGGATTTCCTGTGGCATACTGCTTCTCTTTTCAGTAAGTTGTGTTATATTTAGTATACCAGTACTTTTCTGTTTTAGGATCCTACCTTGAAAAAGAAATCTGGAAAACTTGTATCAAAGCGAAAACTTTTTCTCCAGAATGGACAAAGTCTTCAGATAAACAAAGGTACATTGTACTTCGTGATTATGGCATTGAGCAGTAGCATTTTATGAGTGATAATGTTCACACTTTTCATGTATGGGAGACTCAGAGACAGGGTGGTTGGAAGCCAGGAGAAAAGGAAGCAGGTAGTCTGGCAAGGAAGGAGAGAAAAACTGTTGGGAAACACCAGGGGGTAGGGGGAGTTGGAATGATCCTAAAGTCGCGTTATGTAACAGAAACTAAGAAGAACTATCTACCGGTTCTCATGCGTTTATTGAAAGTCTTCACAAGCCTAATCGCTCACAACTGCCGGAGCTTAACACAGTTTCTGTGGCATGAAGCGGCTGAGAGT
Organism: Cladopsammia gracilis; assembly: GCA_022457155.1. Classification (NCBI taxonomy): domain Eukaryota; kingdom Metazoa; phylum Cnidaria; class Anthozoa; order Scleractinia; family Dendrophylliidae; genus Cladopsammia; species Cladopsammia gracilis. The sequence goes on along the minus strand of JAJGOT010000030.1, from coordinate 1,955,615 downwards.
ATGACTACTCCCCCCTGGATAGGATGCTCGTCCATCGCAAGGCTACCCCTCATTTAAACACCTGGGTGGAGAGAGACAGTGGAGTAAAGTTTCTTGTCTAAGGAAACAACACAACGGCAGAGACCAGGCTCGAACCACCGACCTTCGGGTTGAAATTCCAGGGCACTAACCACTACACCACTGCTGTTGAATAGTTATTGCAAATTTAGGCTACAGCTACAGTGCATACAAACCATGCAGATGCAAACCATTGTAATTGTTACTTAACTAAACTGCAGTTTAAAAACAAACTTCCAACAGAACATTTCCCGGGCCCTCAGCCAACCCTGGGTGGGGGCAAATATGCTGTTCAAATGCTTATTATGGGAAGGAATTTTTTGTTATAAATTAGGTTGGCTGTGAAATTTGTGTTTGCATATATATTAACCCTAGATGTGCCAGAGGCCGATCAGATCGGCCCAGACGTAAACACCTAGATGTGCCAGGGCCGATTAAATCAGCCTAGATTTCTAACATTGGTTTTGATTGGATGATGGTAATTAGAATTATTTATATTCACCAATGAAATGCTAGCTACTATGCAAGAAATTTTCGGAAGCAATCGTAAGTGGCCGAGGTATTGTTAGCAAAACAGATCAGTTAAAACGAACGAAGCGAACATGTGTAACACAAAGCAAACACAATTTAGCAATGGCGGCTGCTAACATGAGTGATGAATCTCCTAATAACTCGGACTGTGAAGTTGATTTGGGAGGCGAAAGTAGAGATGTCTATCACTATTGGGAAAGAAGCAACAGTGAAGATAAGGATCCTGCAGATGAAGTTTCTGAAGAAGACAGTGAATTGAGTGATTCATCTACCGAAAACGTCGCTAGTGTTTGGACGCGTGTCTGCCCACCCGAACCACATGCTTTCAATAACATTTCCTTCACTGAACGAAATCCTGGCATAGAAAACATTTCTCCACCGCAGTCATCACCCCTTGTTTATTTCTTTTTGTTTCTGACTCAGAAAATTTTCCTCAAGATTGTAAATGGAATGAGAAGGTATGCAAATCAATATTTTTGTGAGAAACTCATTAATTATGCATGTACATAAATTATTGAGCTGCTGATTCTATTTTGGCTGGCACATCTAGGGTTAAAACTGATCAATCATACGTGATCTTGTGCTTTCAGTTTAAAATGGCAAAGCATTCCTTTAAAAATGTCTACTACCTTTTATAATCCTTCCGTGATGAGCCATTTTGCCACAAACTCCTCATTTTTAGCAGCAAAGTACGGCGAATGACGCCATGTTTGACTTCTCTGCAAATACGTGGCCGAAACCACATGGGTGTCTATTGCCGGGGGGGGGGGGGGGGGGGCATTGCTGGAATTGACTGATGCTTAAGTACCTAACAAAGGTTAAATTTTTTATTATAAACAAAGATACGCATTAAAAGAAAAGTTTACAGCCGAGTGATGGAGTGAGTGAGTGAGTTAAAATTTGCATATTTGCCACCATCTGCGATAACCTGTTGATTACGCTTCGTGTATTCATGAATTAAAAAGGAAGCTCAAACATTAAAGTATTTTTGTTTTGATGCTCATTTCACTTTACTGCCATTTTAGTGAATCTCGCTTGCTTCACAATTAATACTACGGTAATCAAACAGAACAGGCAGCCTTGCATCATATTTTTGTATAAATAACTTGTACCAAACTTGGTTGTTGAGTGGTAACAACAAGCCATGCAACAGTCTAACTACGTGTAAATTGTGTTCATCTTTCTCTAACAGCTAAGAGACACATTACTTCAAAGATTCCAAGCATACAACCCCCAGCATCAAAAACAGCAGAACCAGGATCCAAAGTTCACTATCCTCTTACAGAACGCCAACAGTTGCAGTATCTCCTTGAGGTGACAGCTAAAGAGGTGAAGCAAGAGTCCGAGTCAAGCAGCAATGATGATTTGCCAGCTGTCAGCAACAAGATAAAGAAGAAAAATATCAGCAAGGATAATCACATTGAGGCTCGAATCAGGAAGAGAAATGAACGTGGAGAGACCGCATTACATGTTGCTGCCATAAAAGGCGACTTGGAGGATCTTATTGCCTTGATCAAAGCTGGCGCTCTGGTTAATGCTAAAGATAATGCTGGTGAGACTAAAATTAATTCTTCCTACATGTTCAGCATTCTTAATAAGTGTAAATCCTCTATAAACCTCCCCCCCCTCTAATACATGCAAGCCCCCCCCCCCCAATACATGGAAGCCCCACCCCCGTTTTGGAAGCCCCCATTTATCTTTTAACCTGAAGCCCTTACATCACTAATTTGACAATTTGCGCTTAACATCCATGATGTATTTCATGTACTATAATGATGTGTAAGTGTAAACCTTTCAGAGAAACCTTCCGATCAACCTCAAAACTCATTTTATATGAAGTATATAGTGGAATCGGGTTATGGCTTAGTGTCTCCCATACAGGGGTAGACATGAAAATCATAAAGATTGTTCTTGGATAAAAGGAACATCTATCGAAGTTTCTAAAAATGTCGATAGAATTACCTGAGAGAGTGAAAAAAGAATAATTATAGTACATGTAACTTCAAACTTGTTTTATTTTAAAGGTTGGACACCACTTCACGAAGCCTGTAACTATGGTAACCTCAGAATTGTCCAGGAATTAGTGTGGTCCAGTGCTGATGTTAATAGTCCAGGATATGAAGCTATCACGCCTTTGCACGATGCTGTTATCAATGATCATGTCGAGGTTTGTGTAATGTACATAACTTAGTTCATGATTAGTGTGTTTTTCTTGTTAAGCTGCGGCTACATTTGCGATTTTTTGCTTGCACGGATAATGCAATTTTATGTAAAATTGTCGCGTCGCCAGCACACAATAGTGGCTACATGCATGACAAATTTTGATGACAAAATGTTGCAACAAAGACCGCCTGAGAATACGTTGGAAATTAGGCCCAAGCCTTTGTTTTAAAATGTTATCGTTTTTTTTTTTTAAATCTTATTGGCTAGATGTACCCTTGAGTCACATCGCAACTGCAAGAAAAAAGTAGCAGGTTGGCTACACAAGCAACAATGTCCACGATTTTGTCATGAAATATTCAACTCTTGCAACTTTTTCTGCAATAATTTATGTGTCTTGTCGCATCTTCATGGGTGGCTGGCTACACATGCGATTTTTACAGCGTGCTGGCAACACAACAATTTTTCAAAACATCGCATCACCTGTGCAAGCAAATAATTGCGTGCAGTAGTGGCTTTATGGAATGGGCTGTTGAACATGGAAAGATTGGATTGTTTAACAGAAAAACAAAATAGCTGCTTGAGACAATAGCTTGATGACTCAAAACTGTGAATTTCTATATGAAATTTAAAAATGACCTACATGTACATATAACCGTTTAGGAAAATAGTCTGTGGTGCTACATGTAAATGCAATAAGTAAGTTTCATTTACCTTTGACAGGTTGTCAAGTTTCTTCTAGATAATGGAGCAGATCCAAAGCTGCAAACATCTCAAAACTACAGCACCTCAGACTTGGCAAGGTCTGCAGCAGTTCAAAGCCTGGTTAGTACCGAGGACAGCACAAAGGACTTCTACACAGTTGCCCCTCTTTTTCAACCACCTCAGTTTGAGGAACCTTACTTAACCTGCACGGCAGCCAAAGTAAATGAATTAAACGGTTCTTTTTGCCAAGGAAGTTTCTACAATGGTGCATTTGAAAACTTGGCTCCAGTTCATGTGGGCAAAAAAAACTATGCACCAAAAGTCATTTCATTTGAAGGTTCTCAAGATGTGGAAATGTGTGTAAATCCTCAAGATTATGGAGTTGGTGGAGATAGTTACAGCAACAAGAAAGATTTTTGTGCACAAAGTTTGCAAGGTGCATCTGATTTTGCTGGAAATGGTGATCATTTTACTTATGAAATAGGTCCTTCTGATAGCAAAGAAAGTGCACAATTGCCATCTACAGAAGGTGAAGAAAAGAATGACAGAATAAATCATGATGAGAAGGCTTGGCATTTTCAGCAAACTAAATGTTTTAGCAGTGGTTCTGCAGAGTTGGAACTTGATGCTAATGCTGAAGTTGTCAACAACACGAATGTCATGGAATCAGCCTCTATCAATAATGTTCAAAACCTCACCAAGGAGACCACATCAGACGTTCCTTGTCCAAACAGTTCAGAAGAATCTATTGCAACTGAAACCCTTGTCCAGATTAACACAAGGAGCAGTCGCGCCTTAAATCCTGGTCTGCCTGTGACTCCAGAGACTGAGGAAGACACAGTGGTACCAGAGAAGTTAAATGAGTGTCTTGACAAAGCAATGATTGAGATTTCTTCATATTTAGAAACCAGCCAAAAGTTAAATGTACAAGCACCGTGTGACGGCAAAAGCAAAAATCTAAACAAAAATGGTGCAGATAAGATGAAAGGTGAACAAAATTTTGCTGTCAACATGGAAGCTTCCAATAAACCTGCAAAAATAAATATTGCTGCAGAGACTGACTTAAGTCATGACCATTGTCATGAAGATGGACAGCGTGCTAATAGTGCTCTGTCTACAGAAACTGAGCAAAAATCAAACGAGAATGAGGCTTTTTGCAATGAATTGACAATCAATGGAACTGGCTGTTTTGAACGCCAGCCAGTTGTGAATTTCACAAAAGTAAAGCCAAGAAATGACAAGAAAAAAGAAGGTGGCAGCATGGACAGAAACAGCAAGTCTGGCAGAAGAAAGAGGTCGTCAACAAGGTCATCTGAGAGCAGTAAATATGAAAACAATCAAAGCACAGTTAAGGAAGAATGCACAAGCCACATTTCAAACGTGACATGGAGATCAGAACTACCTGAATTCAGGTACAGCTTGTCAGCCATGCCGCTGCATGTTCCTGGTTATGAAGAGTTCCTTATAAACAGCAAGAATGGCAAAAGGTCAAAGTCTTTATTAAATGAGGCGAGTTACTCTCTTGTACAACATATTTTACTATAAATCACTCAGACATTCTGGCAGGAGTTTTTGAAGTATATGTATGTTACGTTTTGGAAGAAACTAATACCCTGATCTTTCATAATGAATTACTTTTCAGATTACCAAGGATCCAATGAAAGAAAACGATTTGGACCGGCTTATCTCCCAACATGATACTGAAAAGGTGACTTGGTTGATTCAATGTTACAGTGACAACGACTGTTTAATTGTGGCTTTTTACAGAATATTATTAGTACTGATTATTAGTATTATTAGTACTATTATGAGTAATTTTAATCTCTAGGCGTAAATGCTGATACTTAGTAGCTATATATAAAGCTTGCCGCTTGCTAGATACGCTTGTGTAAAAGCTATAACTGATGGTAGTATCGGCCTAACTTGATAACCCCTGGAACAGATACGTAGGGCTACCTGATTGGCTCGTGTAAGTCTTATGACTATCATGAAGCATACTTTATGTCTTAGATCACCAGCTTGTGACCCTAATGCACATTCCGTAGACCTTACGTCATAGCCTGAATGAAATATAGCTAGTGGGCTCACCAGATCCGGCACCCTATGCCCGTCGACAGGTAGTGGTCTAGACTTATATTAATAACAAGTTATCAATATCCACATTATTAGTACTGGTGTGTTGTACTGTACTTCAATAAGGGCTGGAGGCTGAGGATTTTCCCTGGCTATTATTCATTTGAGCTTTGGCTACTTTTATAGTAGTGTAAAGGGGGGGGAGGGGAATTCCTTGTTGTTTACGGATAGCTCTGACTGGTAGAGCTGACTCGTTGCGGGGAGAGGTGCCAGTTCAATCGTTGAATAACACTGTCTTTACATCATGGTACTTCTCATTTTTTGTAACTACAATTGCAATCAACTACTACTCTCTTTTAACTAGTAATCATCTTTACCCTTACAGCCTTACTCTTTATATATATATATATATATATATATATATATATATATATATATATATATATATATATATATATACAAAAATTTACAAATTTATTATATATATATATATATATATATATATATATATATATAATAAATTTGTGTTTCGACTTTTCCGTAGTAGAGTGCTCAATACATAAAGTAGAGCGTGATAAATATTTAAAACAGGAAAAAGACTACACTTGTATCCCTACAAGCCTGTTTCGTGATTGCTCACTCTTCAGGGGATTTTATTAAAGAATAAACATAACCATCGCTTATATACAAAATTTGAATGCTCGGATGTTTAGTTGTTACATAGCAACGCTTTGTTACGGAAGATACAAGTTCGTTACGTTTATTAAGTGATGACAGGTCAGGGCAGCAAATGATTAAGAATTTTTCCTTAAGACAGAGATTACATCTTTTGCTTGAGCTGCTATATGAGGAGCTATTAGAAATTACACGCCATGAGATAGAATGTTCGATGTTGTTGTCTTTAAGTGACCAGAAACAGACAACGTAACAACATCCTTTGGTATAACCCCCCGTTCAGCAAAAACGTCAGCACAAACATCGGTCACAGATTCCTTGCTTTAGTAGACAAACACTTTCCTAAAGACAACGACCTCAGAAAAATCTTCAATCGAAACACCATCAAGATCAGTTACAGCTGCATGAATAACACCAAACAAATTATTGACAATCACAACAAACATGTTCTAAATTCATCCAAAGTCACTGATAATACCGCAAATAACACTTCTCACACCAAATCATGCAACTGCCGTCAAAAGAGCTTATGCCCCCTAAACGGAAACTGCCTTCAATCATCTGTCATCTATCAAGCTAACGTCACGCGAACCGACAACAACACTTCCCAATCATACATCGGACTTACGGAAAACGACTTCAAGACAAGATATAGAAACCACACTTCATCATTTCGTCACGCAAAACACAGAAACTCCACTGAACTTAGCAAGCACATCTGGTCACTTAAAGACAACAACATCGAACATTCTATCTCATGGCGTGTAATTTCTAATAGCTCCTCATATAGCAGCTCAAGCAAAAGATGTAATCTCTGTCTTAAGGAAAAATTCTTAATCATTTGCCGCCCTGACCTGTCATCACTTAATAAATGTAACGAACTTGTATCTTCTTGCCATCACCGTAACAAAGCGTTGCTATGTAACAACTAAACATCCGAGCATTCAAATTTCGTATATAAGCGATCGTTATGTTTATTCTTTAATAAAATCCCCTGAAGAGTGAGCAATCACGAAACAGGCTTGTAGGGGATACAAGTGTAGTCTTTTTCCTGTTTTAAATATATATATATATATATATATATATATATATATATATATATATATATATATATATATATATATATATATATATATATATATATATATATATATATATATTTTTTTTTTTTTTTTTTCCCTTAACTACATGCAAATATTTCAAAACAACTTTTACCGATCACAAAATATTTGCTAGTTAATTAACATGATATTAAAAATCTTTTACGGAGGTTTTTCTTTAAGAGTGAAGTAACTTAACAGCAATTTATTAATATAACCTAAACAGAATTACAGGCTACATATTGACGGTCTTACGAATTAAGTTAACTGCAAGTTATAGAAAATTGCTAATAAAAGATGGTCTGAGGACAGCGCCCTATTCTAGTTGAACATAATTGTGAAAATCATCTAAACTATAGAGTAAATATAAAAACCAAAGTTTTGTGGAAAAGGCTAAAAGTATTTTTAAAAAGCTGATTCATTATATTTGTGAAGGAAACGCCAATATTAAAAAAGATTTGTGTTAAATGTGGAGACAAGATTTCCCAAACTTGAAGCTATTGATAACATTTGCAATAATATTTTCTGTTTATCTGCTTTTTCTTTCCCTAAACACCCACTTAATGGAAGTTTCAAGAAAACCTAAAAAAAATGCTGCAAGTCACTCTTTGACAGTAGAATAAAACATTGACAATACCAAAAAACATTTTTCCCTAGCCATGACATTAAATGCTAGAAAATGTGTTCCTTTGCATATTTTCACTGTGGTATTATACTTGCATATCATGTATGACTGTATGTGCATGTACAATTGTAGAGATAAGAAATTCAGTCAGTTCTTCATGTGGAACCACCTCTCCTAAGCGGAAACTTGCCCATGACACCAACATTGCTTTCAAGTTGAAAAACGTTATTTAATATATATTTTTTTCAGTCAAATATAACTATATTTTATATCTCTCGTAAGTGACAACCTTACCCATCCGGTATGCTGAACATTTTTCCAAGCATTTTGGTCTCCTGTTGTTGGTTTAGCAGTACAGGACTTGTGAGTTGCATTAATAATAAAGATAATATTTAAAATAATTAATTCCACATACATTTCTGACCCCTTCCTTTTCTCATACCTTACAACAGGAAAATTTTTGCAACAGCTTAATTTCACAACTCTGGAAGGGCTGTAATTTATAACAAAAGTTTCTCGAATTTGGAGAATATTAATTTTGACCATTTTCTTCAAATAAATAAGAAAATTTATTTTTTCACAGCATAAAATTTTCATAGTAAAATTTCCTCTGGTAAGGCACATTTTGCCTGCACTGTACATTTCCGACATGCTTGTGTGTGTCTGTTCCACAGGTTAAACTGCGCATGACACTAGAGCAGGAGCTTGTTCGTTTGTTTGGAAACTGCGCTCGCAAAACAGCTGGATACCATGTGCCTTACAGCGCATGCACAGTGATGACCTCACAGATGAAGCCCCTTGGGATGAAAGTATGTTGTATTGTGAAAGTATGTTGTATCAGTATCTTTCGAGTTTGACCGTCCGAGTTAGAGTAGCTCTGAAAAGAACTGTTGTTGTTGGGTATGACTGACGTATTGACAACCTGAGCGGAAGTCATATTCAGAGTCACGTGAATTGTAAACCGTCATTTGATAGTATTGCTGATATAATGTGTGGCTGTTGTGTCATTGGTCAGCCAAGCCATAATGTTATAGGCTGTTGAAATTCTAAGTCTGTGATTGGTCCGTTTCATGAGTTTGTGTGGTTAATAAGTGGTTTGTCTAAGGTTCTGCCAAACGTTTGAGTTTTGGATCGTTTTTCTTCTAAAACGGAAAAATTTCTACGAAAAAAAGGAGATTTGAATTAAAAAAACAATTTTTTTGGCCAAAAGTCCGCCGAAAACACCAGCGAATGCGGATGCAAAGGTGGCTGAAAAGTACTGGAGCGAGCGAGACTGGGGAGAAGCACTAAAAAGACGCGAGGGGTGCATGAGGAAACCTGAAACTACATCAGTCTTGGGGCTTACTTGTATTTTGCATCTATACCTCTGTCTTGTGGTTTAAAAATACAGTCGATCCTATTAACGTTGTTCAAGAAAAAAGAAGTTTACAAGTTAACAAAACAATTAAATATTCAATTTCCTCGCGCGGGACCTTGAATTTGCATAATAACACGTAATAATAACACGGCGAAAAGTCGTTGATATTCAAAGATGCCTCGTCCTTTTTCCGACGATTTGAGGTGGAGAATAATATATCAATACTTGTTTTATGCAAAAACGTACCAGGAGATAGCTACTAATCTCTTTGTAAGTCCAATGACAGTTAAACGCACTTGTATATAATATAGCCAATTTGACATTTTTTCATAAGCTTATCCGCCAAATCTGGCAGAATGTGAGCTAGTTTCGAACGGAATTCTTCGACTCTTTCCAGAACTGGGAAATTAGTTATTTTTCTTGTTAGGTAACTACTTTTTTTCTTTTCATCCAAAACGCGTACTTCTAAACAGTTTAAAAACTGTTTTGAACTTCCCGCCGTGGCCATTTTCTACACATGTGTTCAGCTGCAATGGAATAATTCAGTTTCCACACGCGCGTAATTTGAATGTTAATGAGGCACGTGACTTTTGTTAACTTGTAAACGTGTTTTTTTCTTGAACAACGTTAATGGGATCGACTGTATTTTAAATGTCTTATTTTCTAGAGCGCCAGGCCGGTTGAACGGGACGAACCTGTGTCCATTAAACGTGAAGTGGACAAGATCCTCGGCAAGTTTGACAGGCTCAAGGTATTTTTAAGGCTCTATTTTTCACTCTCATAATACAAGCTGCGAGAAAGGCTCGGTTCACGAGTCTTTATTCATCCCCACCACCACCCCCAGGAGAATGGGGGCAAAAATTCCATTCACCCTCATTGGTGCGTAATTTATAATAATGGAGCCTGCTCCGAGGCTAGCAGAAATGATGCGTCATTGTCCCAAGGAAGAGCAGTCAACTCCGTTACAACGGATATCTTTCATAAGGCGCCTTCGAGTGAGAAACTAAAAATTTGGCTAACTTGTGTTGGCAAGCGCGAGTTGATGCATGTGAACGTGATATCAACAGTTGGCAAACTATTGGCAGCAAATACAGGTGTAGAACTTGTTTCTATCCTTGCCAACATTTTCGCCAACTTTTTTTCAGTTCGCAAACTCGCATTTGACGTGTAAACGTTCGCTGCAACGTAAGAATGTACAATCTTGTTTCACAGGGTCCTCTCTCCTCCTTCCCCGAGAAGAAGTTACGTTATTATATATTTTCTCAATTGGATCATTACCTGTACTAAGAATCTTTCTAAGATCACACGGGTAAAAGGTTCTTCTTCATACTTTTTTTCTTTTCCGCTAAGTAATATTTGTTTGAATGGCCATTAATATTTCCAACCGGACTTGCGTTATCATGGCCTCATTTGCTTGTTTTTTTTTTTTCCTTCAGGCGGAGATGTTAAGGCGACACAATCGAGAGATTGAAGCAGTTATTGCATTAGGAAATTTCTGGTCACAAACGGAAGGTTTGTATCAAGTTTAAAATGGGAAAGAACACTATTGTATGGTATGAAACTTTTGCGGGACTTCTATTTCCGAATTGGCGAGATTTTGTATGTTGCGGGATCGATTTTTTGCGACTTTAAAGAGACAGAATTTTTCTGAAGGGACTTACTATATTAAAACAACTACACTAGGAATCAGCTTAAAGTACCGTGAAGTTCCGAAAGCAACGTCTCCCCGAAAGAAGCGATAAAATTTGACGGCTGTTAGTAATTCCCGAAAGTAGCAACTCCCCAACAAGTAACGATCCCCTGATAGTAACGATCCCCCGATAGTAACGATCCCCCGATAGTAACGATCCCCCGATAGTAACGATCCCCCGATAGTAACGATCCCCCGATTGTAACGATCCCCCGATAGTAACGATCCCCCGATTGTAACGATCCCCCGATAGTAACGATCCCCCGATAGTAACGATCCCCCGATTGTAACGATCCCCCGATAGTAACGATCCCCCGATAGTAACGATCCTCCGACAGTAACGATCCCCCGATAGTAACGATCCCCCGATAGTAACGATCCTCCGATAGTAACGATCCCCCGATAGTAACGATCCCCCGATAGTAACGATCCCCCTATAGTAACGATCCCCCGATAGTAACGATCCCCCGATAGTAACGATCCCCCGATAGTAACGATCCCAAGGGTAATTTGAATTTCTGTAACAGGGATGTAGATAATAGCCGGGAACTGGAGAAATTACCCGGCTGTGAACTTTATTTTTCCTGCTATAAAAGCCAAGTGCAGCTATTTAGAACCACATTTTTCTCGTTTTCAACTCATTGTCAACTGGCTGTCAGTTCTGTATTTCCAGCTGTTAAAAACTGAATCTACATCCCTGTGTAAGAGACAAAAGCAGAAACCTGCGGAAATATCACAAGAGCGCTGCCAACAATTCATTCATGCCGACTCACAATACAATCTAAGAAACGAGGGTCGGAACTTTATGGTAATTCAATATTCCAATTTTTTAGTCTACACAATGATGCTTAGCGTCAATTCTTATGAGAATTGCTCTCTGATACTTGGAAATTTCAAGCGGCAGTAACTCTTTGCAGATTAACTCAAAGATAAGAATCGGCAAAAATTGCACGCCAAACGGTACATAGAAAACCCTCCCAAGTACTTTGAGATGACAACGAGAGTTGATGATAGTAAAACACGTTTAGATCGTGTGAGGGTCGAGACGCACATGGGGGTCAAATGAGAGCGAGCTTGATTTCAAAACAGGTTTGTTTAGCCTCGTCTAATTAAAGCTTTCTTTGCCATTCTTATTTTGTAGAATTAACTGAGGAGAGCAAATTGCCTACAAGAACTTATAAGAAGAACGACTCACTGCCGTTGTACATCAAGGACTTTGAGCTGTTACCGGCCAAGTTTAATGAATACTACGAAGAAGTATTGTGCGCTACTGACTAACAAAAACCTAACTAAACCGGAAGACATTCTTCCTCTCTAACATTTTAGGGAATATTGGGTGAAAACACAGACCTGAACTTCCTTTTCCATTTTAAAATTTCAATTTTGGCGTTGGTCCCAGCTGTACTCGAACTCCACATTTCGATATACATATCGTACTTTATATTCTGTAAATAAATACCGTTACGACGCGAAACGCAAAAATGTGACGTCCAATTAGAATTTGAGAAAAGCTTGCAGGAAGCCAATCAAGGCCACAAGTGAACGTGTATTGGTTTTATGGAAGATATCCACGAGCTCTGATTGGATAATTGATGTCCACGAAAGTGTGTGAATTAATTAAAAGTGGTCACATCTTGGCGCTTCGTGGTGTCATAAGCAGTGAGCTTGAATGAGAAAAAAAAAATACGCTGTAAAATTCTTGATGATAGACAGATCCAGTTCTGAGGGTTTTCGTAAAAATAAATAAATAAATAAAAGACAAGGAAATGGCGTAAGAATAAAAACGTGAATGGGAGCTCCATTTAGCAGTCGATGATCTCACGACAGACTGTACCTAAAAAAGTCCTTTTTTGGCGAGTTTGTTTGATGTACTTAGATCAAACGACATGGAGAGAGTTTGATTTCGAAAATTAATATTTCACAATTGCCAACGTGCTCGTCTGCCCAATAATTTTAAGAGAAACAATTCGCGGTTAATGTTCAAGATGATGAGGTGAAATAAAAGCATGTTTTCAAACAGACTTTTTTGTCTGTCGCGTAATGCTTGTTGAATTTTGAAATACGACATGAAGCGCGCCTGGGTCGAATGCGCTTGACAAAATTGTGGGTGCCTTGTGTATCATTGACTCCATCCTCGGAGCTGATATTCGGAACAACAGGCACAAAAAAAAAAAAAAAAAAAAAAAACAGGCGAAAACTGCGCGAACTAAATCTTATTATCAGAATGAAGTGCTGGAATAGACCAATATCACGCGAGCATGGCACAAAAAATATATTTAGTTTATTGGGGAAAAGAGCCCAGCATCAAATTCAGCATATCGATATTAGTAAAATTACAAAGTTTTGTAAAGATTGCTAGAAAACTGACGAAGATATGAAATTCTGAAACTGAGCATTTTTGCAAAGAAATGTATGGTGGACGGGCATACATTGCCCGTCCAGCCTCGTTTTCGTGTTTTCCCCGTACATTTCTTTGTAAAAATTAGGCCAGAGTACTAAGTTTCAAAAGTTCATATCTCCGTCAGGGTACGAGCAATCTTCACGAAACTTTACAGTTTTACTAACATTGATGTGCTGAATTTGATACTGGACTCTTTCCCCCATTAAATTAAATATATTTTCACGCTATGCTGGCGTGATATTGGTCTATACACTCTACAGCTGACGGTTTTCTCTAGCAACACAATCATAAGTTAAACACAAGAGACCATACATAGCGCTGTTTCATAAAAGGGATACAGTTTTCATAAATAGTATACACCATTTTGATGGACAGGTCTTCATAAAGGTGCATTTCATTTACGAAGTGACCGGTCTGGCCAGCCAGTTCTGACAAATGGTAAGCGTCCGAAGACTTCAATATATATAACACAATCAGCCTAGTACCCAGGCGTTCCCTTTCCATTTACTCCATTTTTGGCGCCAATTCATGACGTCAAAGACACGCAACTTGTTTCCAGGACTTTCGCGCTCCTCCGTGAGAGAAGGAGAAAGCCTAGGGATTAGGCCGTATCACAACGACGTAACGTTTGGTGCTGACAGAAAAAAGTTTATTTGAACTTATTACAAGATAATTTATGCTTTCATATAATAATCACGTAGCTAATACACAAAGAAATGTAAAATCGTACATTTCCTTATGCTACTCAAAATAATGCTGCCAGCTTTTTTTGGGAGGGTTTTATTCTATTGTTATTTAAAGTATGAAATAGAAAAGATCGCTGTTTTATATATATATATATATATATATATATATATAACACAGGTTTTAAAATACACCAGATTGTAATCAATTCACGTTGTTTAAGATAAATCTAATTTCTACTTTTTAATTTCCACTAAATCGACTCTAAAAAACAATACGTTTGCAAAGGTTAAGTTTCTTTACAAAATAAATAAGGAACACAAAAAACGTCTATTTATAATTTCTAACAAAACTAGATTAACTCTAATGTTGTAGTAAATATAAAGAAAGGATCAAAGCTAAAGACTTGTTTCCATAAAGCAGTTTTAAAGTGAGTGTCGAAAGTAATTTTGCAATTGTAGTTTCGCGATTGCAATCAGAACTAAAACCACACGCACGCGTTTTCTACATGAATTTGCTTCGAGTTTTGATTGGTTCATTGGACTGTCTGCGTCTATTGTGATTGGTTCATTGGATTGTCTGCGTCTTTTGTGATTGGTTCATTGGATTGTCTGCGTCTTTGTGATTGGTTCATTGGATTGTCTGCGTCTTTTGTGATTGGCCAAGGTGATGACTTTGGTTTCAAGGTTTCAGAACACTCCAGGAGCACTCAATTGAAAATTGCTGTATGATCGCCGATGAATGCATGTTTTCTAAATTTCCTTTATAGCGGTGCTGTCTTTGAGCACCGTTATGATCGCCAAATTAGGTAAAGCCTTCACGAGCTAAGTGGCCACAACTCCGGGAGCTGAACCTGGTTTTTTCATGAAGCCGACTAAAAGTATCCCCCACCCCCCCCCCCCCCCAACTGTCATCAGTCTTACATATTTACGTCATTACGCGAGCTATTTCTCAATATAATCACGAATACTAATGTAAATTTTCATCATTGTACCTGTCAGTGAAGAAGGCTGGTTTGGCCAGCACTGCTGTTGTTGAGCCCGCAACTTCACAAAAAGCGGCTACACTTGAAAATTAGTGAGAAAAAACACGGCGCTTTAGACGTAAGTCATTCTAAAAGTCATTTCGCCTTTTACACTCGCCGTTAATTGGCGTTCCTTTTTGTTATTTTACCTTAACACAAAATGTTTAAAAGTCAATTTATGAAAAAGCAGTTATGAACCTAACTTAAAAATAAAACAAAAATCTGGCCAAAAGGGAACGAAACCATTTTGTATTTTTAGGTATTTACTGGTTTGATTTTCATTTCAGCTCGTTTAGCGGAGTAGTAATGACCCTTCCATCTGTTCCAGTTCACACCGTCAGCATGTGAAGAGTGTTGGCCGTGATGATAGAGGCCGTTCAGATTGGACCCGTGACAGTTTCTGTACCACCAGGCTCCCTTGCATGACGTGGCGCAGTTTTCACTCCATATGTCGTTGTCCTGATCTTTGGTGGAGAACGCCATGCCATGGTGCCATGAAAGCGAGTCACCAGCAGTTCCTACAAATCAAGTGCAAAAAGCTCGATATTTCTTCAATTCATCCCCGGATTAATAATATGTAACTTTAATTTTCATTTTTATTCCGCACGACACAGTTATCTCGAGGTCAAAATGTATCTTTTATATTACTGTGTATTGCAATAGTACAGAAAAAAACAATCGACGTAAGAAGCGTCTTTTGGTTCTGTTTTAATTTTAGGCGAGTTATTTTAATTTGTCGGGCTATCACTGTTCTTTTCTGCATTACTTGGATTGGGTCATAATTGTCAAACCTCTGATTTAAACTTTTTCTTTCTTGTATGATTTGCGGCGTTCTCTTACTCATGCTTACTGAACCAACAAAATGCAGAAACTCGCTTAACGGCTAATCCCTCCTGAAAAAAAAAACAGTGCTAGTGATGACTAAATTTTCTTAACAAAAAAATTATTTCGTTTTGCAACCTTAAACCCTTAAATAAAATGCTTACCAGAATATGTTCCGAGACTCAGTTTGTACTTGTTTGCCTCATCAGCAACAACAAACAAGTCGTACTCAGCGTAAGCTGTGTTTCCGTTCGTGTCTTCAAGTTCCACTCGAAGCTTGCTTCGTCCTTTTGTCAGGCGGTGAATCTTATCTAGGCCAAGCCAATATTCACCATTCAGATTCCCGAAGCCTCGTTTGTAGTCGTCCCAGCCACGGTAGAAATCAACCGAGCCGTCCAGTCTCTTTTGGAACACTGTCCACCCCCCACCGGCTGTTGTTTGGTCACAATACACATCAAAGGTACCGCCATTGTCGGGGTCGATCGGGTAAACACCGCTGATTCGATGACCAGCTTTGTAGAGTTCAGCACAGTTCTTGTAAACTGTAGAAGAAAAGAACTTAATAAATATATATATAACGCGCGCGATTGCACTTTCTTGACCTATTTAATTCCTTTGTTAAGCATAACCACATCTTTGTATTATAACTGATATCATAATAAAAAAAAACCAAGCTGAAAACCCAGCGAAACGTATTACTTATTACATGTAGGTATCGACTATAAATGCGTTATATAATTATCCTTTTTTAAAAGGGCATCTCATTTCTTAAATGACTATATCATGTTATGAATAACTTTTCTCACGAAATAGCATTTTTAATTAATTTCATTTTTATTATTTTTATCTCGGGCGGTTTCTGACTACAAGCATGAATGATACTTCATCTGCCGACGGGTTAATTTTGTTGCATTGAATGCAATGCAATTTAGTTAATTGGGGAGGCCGAAACACGTATATTGTAGTTTCTTTACGGTCTTCCCGCACTTTTTCTTTGTAAATTATTTAAATTATTCTATTGTATTCTTCTTTGTTATTACTTGTGTAGCAAAAATAAAAAAAATAAATAATAAATAAATAATAAATAAATAAATAAATGCGTTGTTGGCGCACGCTGAAAATAACTTTTTGAGTAAGGGTGTCGCAAATTTAATTAATGTGTTTAAAAAAATTAAAAGGTCCTTTTAGGACGGATTGGCCTCTTACCGCATATAACCCCATTTGTGTTCTTTTACTCGATACCATCCCACACCAAAGGCGAAAGCTTCTTTTTGATTTTTTAGAATCTTGATTATGTAACTTTATTTTTTTATTCCCAGTAGATATTGTTATTGTTTATACTTAGCCTGGGAATATTATTTTACTAGCTTGAATTTAAATTATCTTTGAGAAACCGCTTCAGATAGTATGTATATATATATATATATATATATATATATATATATATATATATATATATATATATATATATATATATATATATAGGTCTCCCGAGATTAAAACGTGTACTTTCTCGTGCATCCAAATATAACCACTAAACCAATAGTACTCTAGTATATAGACTTGTATATGCCGGGAGGATGAAAAAACCTGATACCTGCACACAAGCGCCCATCTCCAATGAAACCCTTGTAACAGCTGCAATTGAAGGAACCAGGAATGTTTGTACAGGTTGCATTCTCATGGCAGTCATGGGTGCCATTGCTGCATTCATCGATATCTGGATAACAAAACAGAAGTACAAAAAAGAAACAAACAGAAAAGTAAAGAAAAGAAACAAACCCTGATTAAAGATAGTCGAAGAAGTATATACATCATTGTGTCGGCCGTTGTTGTTATTTTTTCCAAAAGACCAATAAATAACCCACTTTGAAGCTCATCTCTAATGAATCCCTGGTTACAACCTTAATACCTGAACAGAGAGTACCATTCCCAGTGTATCCCTTCTTGCAGTTACAATTGAAGGAGCCAGGAATGTTTGTACAGTTTGCATTCTCATCGCAATTGTGAGTGCCGTCTTTACATTCGTTGACATCTAAACAACAAGAGGATCATCAACAAAATGGTGTTAGACACAGACATGCAATCCTAAATCCTAATTTGAAACAGATAACTGAAAAAGATAATCAGTGTGCTCCTTACTGTCTTTAGTTTTCCAAAAGAACAATAGTTAATCCGCTTAAAAGATAACGATGTTTTAAACATTCACTAGCTCTCATGTTACAATCCGGACAATTTTTACACTTCCATGCTGGAATGGGTGTAGATTTCTGCTATGTTGACTCGAGGGGTACATTTTACGGGTTCGGTCTGAGAATGGGTAGGGAAAATCACATAATTTGGTGTAATAGTGGGTATAGTTTTCAACACGCGGGTCGTACACTTCCCCCCCCCCCCCCCCCAAAAAAAAAAAAAAAAAAAAATAGTTGACGAAGAATACTCCTGGACTTCGGGCCTTCAGTATCCGTGTAACAACAAGGGAAGGTGGTACCCTCCCAAAGCTCCGGCCATTTCCCCTATCGTAACCGGCACCGTACAATGATTATTTGTTAGCTATATAAACAGCTGGGAGAAAAAGAGACTGAAAAACGAAGTTATTATTAGTTACAGATTGCATTTAAACACGTAAAGTTTTTAATAGCTTACACTAATTAATGAGTTGTCCTTTTTGAAAAGCTACTCAACTTGTTTGACAAAAGACCATTAACAACAAACAACAACAAAAACAAACAAACATTTATTAGACATATAAACTTAAATACAGTTGCCCTGCAAATTAGCAAAAACGCTATTCGGAGGCAGGGAAAAGTAATGTAATTGAAAATAATAAAGGTAAGACAATATAACAATACAGAAGCTGATCTGTGGAGTTACAGATTATTTTAAAGCTTTAGATAAAATCATGATATTGGTGGCAGACACGGGAAATAAATAAAATATGCAAATTATAACATTTTCATTTGTTCAATATCACAAAGTATTTGGGGAACATCAATATAGTCATCTGTTTTCTGAAGAATCTCCAGAAGAATTTGTTTGATTCTCGATTTGAATTGAGATTTCCTCAACGATTTAAGAGATTTAGGTAGTCCGTTCCATATCATAGCACCAGTTCTCGCAAATGATTTTTTCATTTTTTCCGTTCGGGAGTACTCAACATAATAATTTTGGTTTGATGCAGACCTGGTTCTATAGTTATGTACATCGGTCGTTAGTCTGAACATACTTCTCAGATTACTTCGAACAGTTTGGTGATAAACGTCATGCATCAACAGCGAAAGACGTTCAAAATTTAAAAAGGTTAATGGTAGAGTCCTCGTTTGCTGGAAGAAGGGAATGGCATCGTCCGTAGGTTTAGCGAAAAATATCAATCGAAGAGCTCTTTTCTGAAGAATCAATAATTTATTTGTATGAACTTTAGCACCTTGGCCCCAAGCACATATACCATAAGTTAGATAGGGCGAAACTAGGGACTGAAAGATAGTCAAGAGCGTTTGACGAGGAACAAAATGCCTTAACTTTGCTATAACACCAACGCATTTACTGATTTTTCCAGATATGTGCTCAATATGGTGTTTCCAGGAGAGATTAGCATCAATACTAAACTCCTAGGTATTTAACATATACCTTCATCTCGAGAAGTTTGTGTGAATTTGTTTCATTATCAAGAACAGTAATACGTGGCATAAATGGTAAGGATTTTTGACGCGGATGAAAAATTACAAAGTTAGATTTCTTAATATTAAGTGATAGCTCACAAAGATTTCCAAGTTCAGTGTTAATTTTGATTTCAAGTTCGCGTAAGTTTTTATTAGCATACAACATGCTAGTGTCATCGGCAAACAAATAAAATTTGAGCACACAGCTTGATTTGTGAATATCATTAATGTACAGGAGGAATAAAAGTGGTCCAAGTACTGAACCCTGTGGGACCCCACAGAGTGTTAGTTCTTGGTTTGATATAGTGTCATTAACAAGTGTTGTTTGTTTACGGTCAAGCACAGACAGATCGGCTCGAAGTCTTGATTTGAGTGACATCTTGGATGGATGTAGTGGCTGTTACCTTTGCAATTCATGATTTTAAATTTTCTTAATTACATTTTTAATTACAAGATTTTTTAGAATTTTGATAATTAGTATAATAAAATTAGAGTTTTGTGGTGTTTATATATGTTAGTGAGTTATCAATGGTAGTTTCTTGATTTGTTTTTGTATTTTTTTGATTATATTTTCGATAGTTAGGTGTCCCCTATTAGCAGTGTGGAATCCCCTCTGCTAGATTTTGACTGACACGTTAATAAAATCATTATTATTATTATTATTATTATTATTATTATTATTATTATTATTATTACGGTTTGTTAGGTATGATTTAACCCTCGGACGTACACGCAAACGTATACCCCAACCGTGGTACAAGGGGAGAGTTGTTGCAACACCCCCCCCCCCCCCCCCCCCCCCCGCACCCCCTTTGGGTTTTTGCGATGTTGCAATATTTCGGAAATATTTTACATCTAATAGATAGCGCGCGATGTGGTCTACAAGATAAGGTAAATATTATGGGTTGGGACGCTGCTGGGGTCCGTGACGTCATCCAAAATGGCCGCCAATGTGGCCGCCATAATGGATTTTACTAAAAATTCAAATTTATCAGAAAAATTCGGAAATTGCAAATATTGTCTGCTAGAGTTGCAAAATAATTGAGCAATAGAACACATTTTCTATGACTTTACCGTAATAGTGTTCTCTCAACATCCCAAGTGGTTCTATTACGCCGGTAAAGTCATAGAAAATGTGTTCTATTGCTTTTATGAAATAACTATGAAAAGCGTTTGGAAAGAGAGAAATTTGTTGTAGTTTTGTGCCGATCAAGTAGCTTGTTCTCATAACATTCATCATATGACCGGGAAAACCAATCAGAGCCGCTGAAAGAATGAACTTTACACGATGCCACTGACAAAGTTCACGGGTTCAACGAAAGTGATGAAAAGTTTTAATTAGCGCTTTGAAATTCGTCAGTTGGAATTTATCAGCTGAAAGAAGAAAATATATTCAATGATTCAAAAGTTCTTTGAATGGGAAATCCAGAGAATTGTGTCCGGAATCTGCCGCCGCAAACATGAATGTACGAGGAAAGTTTGAAAGCCTAAAATTTTTATGGCGTATGTTGGATTCAAAGATTTCCTTCTTGTCAAGAATTTTTCAATTGGAATAAAGGTTAGTTTCAGAAACTCAGCTTCTGAAAATGTTTTCGACTTTATCCACTTACTTTGAAGTGTACAATGAAGCCCGTACTTCTCTACATTTTAAGTTCTGAATGAAAACTAAGCTCATTGTTTTTTAAGCCTACAGTTGAATTGTTTGATCATTCCATGCAAATAATTTGTTTAACCATAAACCTATAATTTTTGTTAGCTTCATTTTCTTCTTGCTAATTGATCATCCTTGCTTGGACACATAATCAGAATTTAAACTGCATCGGGTACAAAAGTATTCAATGAAAAAATCTCAAAAACAAAACACGATAAAGCGTAAGATAAATGGAATCGGCGTAAAATAATTATCCTAAACAACAAAGCTATAAGCTTAAGCTTAAGCCTTTCTTTTTAATTCCACTGTGAAAATCCGTCTTATTTAGGATTTGTAGGAACATTTATATATATATAAACTTCAGTTCAGTGAATTTCAATCGAAAATTCCTCAGTTTGAAAGCCATTGTTTTCTTTTTGGGATCCATAATTTTTGAGCTTTCCACTAATAGCTAAACCTTCAGTTCAATGAACTTCACAAAGTACATATCGAGGTTGTTTTGATTGTCATTGATTGCTGCATGTAAGCCTTTCCAAGCTAATGTTAAATGAAAATATATTCCTGTTGTTGATATCAGTTTTAAAATATTAAAGCTTTAATAGTGTTCTTTTGTCGTTAAGCCCTTTTTTGTTTGCGTGCGTGGGAAATTTTTTTTTGTTTTGTAGGTTTGAGCAGCAACTTATCGTTTACAAGAAACATATCTTCTCTTCTCATCTTCTAACAGACCACAATATGCAATAAGACACTAAACCGGCTCGTGTTGTGAAATTCTTTCTCCTCACGCTTGTGTTGATGCAGTGGAAAATTGAACTTTGTTTATTTACAGTTTCGCTTGCGCGGTTTTCTATGAGTTTACCGGCACAATAGTTAATAGGTCTTTGGCCAATCAGAACGCGCGTAGTATCTCAGTTATTTTATAACATACAATCAAACATTTTGATGCTTTTTATAGCATTTTATATGTTTTTACGCGAAAAAAAGGTGAAAAATACGCTTGACCACATGTTACTTACCAAAATGTGTATCAAGGATAAATGAACAGCTACTGAAAACGGCATGTGCTAAATTTAAATGGTCTTGAAAATATCGGAGAAAAACCTTAACCCTATTCGGCCTGGGCTTTTTTTGAGTTCCTGAGCCTGGGGGGGGGGGGGGGGGGGGGGCACATTGTACCCCCCTCGTAACTTCAACAACATTAAGGCTATGACAATGAAACCTAGAGGGTACATAGTACGTCCAAAGCTGTCTCCTTTGCGGTCCGCACAATGGAATGATGACGTCATATGACGTAGTTATTAGGTAATTAGTTACACGGCCGCCATCTTGGATTTCTGAAATTTTTTAAAACCTCTTGAAAACCGTCCAAATTGACGCAAAATTAATCAAAACCAATAAATAAACGCTAAATGACGTAAAAATGTAAAAGTTATAGCAATAAACATTGTTTTTCTTCATTCAAAGGTACAAATTTGCAAATTTTGAAAAACATGACTGTCAAACTCTTGTTGCCTAGGAAACATCAAGTCACGTGATCAATAAATTGTCTTATCAAATTGTTGCCAGATAAATTTTAGGAAAAGTCTCAAAGTTTGATGGCGTTTGAATACATATTAAAGAAGTTATGCATGTTGAAAGTTACCGCGGGCACTTTGTGCCCCCCCTCCCCCCTCAGGTCGAATAGGGTTAAGGGGGGGAGGGGGTGGCAACCACCTCCCCTTGTACGTCCGAGGGTTAAACCAGTCATGCACAACACCCCTGATACCGTAACGTTCTTTGCTCAAACAGGACCATTTTACTTTCTTTTTCACATGCGAAATTACCACCACGATGGTCGCCATTTTTTTAATTTGTTGACTCCGCCTCGATTTGACGCGCTGATTTAAGAAAGCAAGCCTCCCGGAAGTCAACCAGCTCACCGGAAAATGTTTCCGCACTGGTCCGCATTGTTACTAAAAATAACTTTTTTGCAATTAAGATACCCCAAACCCATTACTGGGAGACTCCCTCTCTGTCCAATTATTTTCTCTTGGTGTAACTCTGTCAGGATTGGTCAGATTTTCCAAAATGAGGTATCTGCGGAAAGGTCTATCCTTCCTAAATTCGTTGTTGACCATTTGTTTGGTTTAAACGGAATGCCAAGGGTTGAGAAAGGAATTATCTGCATCGTTCCATATGGGACGAAAATGACCCCACCCGTCGGAAAAGGGTTAATAAAACTTGCTTCAAAAATCTAATTAAACCAAGATTCTACCTGAGCAAAAAAAGAAATAGAAGTTCATAAAGACTTCTGATATCACTTTCATAAAGTTTTTCCAAATTGCGTTAGCAATGGTCTTTTTTGTCAGTTGTTTATGTTTCAGTGGTTGATTGACGACTGGAATTGAAGTGAGAATGGCCAGGCCAGGCTCCTTTATACCGCAACTTCGTGTTTAATAGAGGATTTACGGTATATGCGTTTTCATATATTTTTTTATATCTTTTTACTGTAATTCTTCATAGCTTTGTTTTATTGTAAAACGTTAAACATTATATATTTTATAGAATTACAACTATATCAATAATGTTAATGTATTATTATTTTACTTACTTAAGAGACGGATTACTTCATCGAGTAGATTTTTAACTTTTTCTTGTTCTTCCTTTATCTCTTTCTTCTGTTTGTATATTGCTTCAGCAACTTTTTTTACCTCAGGGGAAGCTGCAAACAAACAAGAAAATGAGAAATATTACGAGTAGAATTATTTTTGGCACCACCACCCCAAGGAAAGTATTGCTATAACGAATATGCAACGGAATACTTTTCCATAATTTTGCGATAGAAACAGAAAAATTGGATCTGCCGCCATAATTTATTAAAACTCTTGAACACCGTGGCATAGTAAATTGTTCGTAGATGGAGCAACAATTTGGAGTTAGAATTCACACAGTACGTGCTGTAACTTCTTCAGACGATAGTTTGGTAAGCCAAATATAACAGAATTACAGCAGTTGAAGATAATTGAAGTAAATGCGAATGGTAACTAAAGCTGCTTCAGCAGTTTAGAATTTTCTGATCCGAGATAAATCCTTAACATGGTCATCAATAGACATTAACTTGTCAAAAGCCGCACCAAGATCTAGACTACTGAATGACCAAAAGAAGGTTCAACAGATTTATTTCCGCCTGAATTTCTTTAGCGGCATTCATTTTGAAATACTAAGGCCCTGAGTGGCTTCTCATTTTTCCTTCGAGCACATTTTTATGTGAAAAGAGTTTTCTACCGACGTGTGATGTTTTCATGGCAACCGAGTTTTTGTAAGCAAGACGACCAAAATGTTCAATTTTTATATTATTACATTCCCTGTTTTGCAAGTTTTTTTTGGACAATTTTACGATTCTAGTCTATTTTATTATTATTTTTGGATAAAAAAGGTGATTTTCTGGAAATCCAAAAATCCAAGATGGTGAATCCAAATGCCGCTTTAAACCTTAATGACGTCATTTGCATAATGTGACGTCGTTGTAACCGCGTGACCAACATATCTTGAAGAGGACATGATGGGCTATCCATTGAAGTTATAACGAGAGTAAAATACCGTTTTACGGCGTTTATACTACTGGCTGAGAAATTTCTGAAATGTGATTAGCTGAGACGAGCTGTATTTCAGCATAGTTTGAAATACCTTCATGTAAAAAATTACAGTTGCCGTGGCAACGGAGACGGATTTGTCTTCTTGTTGAAACAATGACGGATAGCTTTCCCGAATTTGGCAACGGTAAAATACAATAAATGAAGGAAAGTTCAGAAATTTCCAACATGAAAAAAGGTACGAAGACCTATTATATCCTTACGCGATCAAGCTGGTTTGAAAGCAGGGGATACAATGTGGACGGTTTTAGCTACGACGCCAGACAACTCGACGAGTAAATGGACAAGTTCTTCGCCGAAGTGATTAAGCAGAAGCCAAGAATGGTTCCGACTTGGAGCCAGACACTTAGCTTGTAGTAACTACTGTCCTTATCTGTCATCTAGAGGAAGGTGCGGTTGTGTTTCTAATTTTGAGGATAAAGAAACCATAAAAAGTGGAAAAATGTTCAAAGTTTTATCGAAAGCTCGCTTCCTCCGCGAGCAAGTACGGTAAAATGGCCTCACGCCGACGATGTTTTCCGTCTATAAAAGCACTGACCGCCCCAAATGAAGGTTTGTTGCGGTCTAAAGAACTCCTTGGCGCCTTGGAAATTAGTGACCAAAATTTCTAATTACTATTAAAATAAAAAGAAGAGGCAGAGATGTTGAGCTGTCCCTGTGTTTAAGAAGATTATTTTAAAGTGATCTTTGGTTGCGGATCGATGATCATACGCGTGAGCATTAGAAAACTGAAGCGAAATTTCTCAACCTTGTAGTATAAACGGCAAATAATACAATGGTTAATCGGGGTATTTGGGAGATAAATACCTCGAGTAACCAAATATGTACCCCTAGAAACCATTGTATATACCTATACAAATCAATGAGGTGGGGTTACAAGAAACCCAAATTTAAGTTAATTTTGCTTCCGAGCATTGAAAAAGGGCCAAAATATGATAAAACAAGAAGCAGGAGCTTTTGAAATAAATTCTCAAATTTTTTCATTTTTACATTCTATTTACGCCAAATTTTTTCTTATAGAATGTAATAATAACCTATTTTTTGTTGTAGAATTTCCTGAGTTTGTTATAACCCAAATATGGATACTGGGAAGATTTGAAAGCCCATCGAGATTTCTCGAACACGTTCGACTCGACTATTCTTAAATAAGATGTTTATCAACAGTAACTTGTTTCAATTTTATTTATTTTTACCTGCTGGACATCCTTGGTATTTTCCCAATATGGCTACCGGGGACATGATGAAGAGGAAAAATAACATTGTTTTCTTGAAACCCATCTCCTATTCTGTGGAGGCAAAACAAAATCACGAGTGCTTGGAAGAGGGCTTTATTGTATAGTTGAACGGAATTAGTATCCTTGTGTTTTTTTTTTTCATTTTTAAAAATATTTTCCTAGTTTGTTTGTTTGATTGTTGTACCATCGACTTCATTGATACGCGACCCTTCGATCAAAACACTCCTTTGCGAAGTTGTTAATAGACTACCGTCAATCATACCTTATATGGGTGGGTAAAGAAACCGCCTTTAATTGTTCGCGTGTCTTCAACCCATTAAAGAAATGTTATGGAGAGCTAAGTTTCTTTTGGTGATTTTGTTTTCGAAGCTGAAACTGAATGGAATTTCTAACAAAGGGGTGATTCATCGACGACTTGCGATCATCTCCTCGAGTTACTTATACACCCACTCAGAAAACTGCTTCCTTTGCTAATTTCGGAGTAAGGGACCATTTATTTTTGAGTTATGTCCAGGATTGCACGCAGCTACGAAAATTACTAAATTAAATAATTTTTGCTATGGTTGGGTGAAAACTAAGTGTGTGTAAATTACAAAGTGTGTGTAAATTACAAAAATTGTGAAAAATAGTAAAATTCGTCATCCCCAGAATAAGAGGATGAGCGACAAGGCAGAAGGGCACCAACAAAAACTGCGAAAACTACGAATATAAAACTGTAAAAACGAACGATAAAATCCGACGTTTCGGAGTAGTCATGACTCCATAATCAAGGAAAATATAAAAAGATCATGCAAATTACAGCATTTAAAGCGGTTTTGGCGCGAAGAATAACATAAGAGGGTGCGAAGATTATAAGAATACTTTCGCACGAATGGAGTCTGATTGCACGTTGAGATTTGGCTTTAAAGTTCTTATAAACAGCATTTCGTACACTAAGCAGTCAAATTTGTTTCTGCACTTCTTAAGCACTTTGAAACGCTTTAGCAGGTCCTGAGGCATTGTCCCGTGCATGTTCTTGTAGTGTTTGGCAATGGAGGATGATTGTTGTTTATGTCCTTTCACACGATTATGTAAATGTCCACGTGTGTAACCTACATAACCTGCATCACACAGGTCACATTGAAAACCATAAACAACACACTGCTGATTTACAATTGGTGGCTTTGTTTCCTTCACATTTAGTTCTTGCTCAATTTTTCGGCTCACAAACAGCGTTTCAAAGTGCTTAAGAAATGCAGAAACAAATTTGACTGCTTAGTGTACGAAATGCTTTTTATAAGAATTTTAAAGCCAAATCTCAACGTGCAATCAGACTCCATTCGTGCGAAAGTATTCTTATAATCTTCGCACCCTCTTATGTTATTCTTCGCGCCAAAACCGCTTTAAATGCTGTAATTTGCATGATCTTTTTATATTTTCCTTGATAATGGAGTCATGACTACTCCGAAACGTCGGATTTTATCGTTCGTTTTTACAGTTTTATGTTTTAAGAAATCTCTTTTAATACGAACTACGAATACTGCGAAAAATAGTAAAATTCGTCATTCTCAGAAAAACTGAGAACGAGCGACAAGGCAGAAGGGCACCGACGAAAACTGCGAAAACTACGAATACTGCGAAAATTACAAAATTTGCGAAAAATAGTAAAATTCGTCATCCCCAGAAAAAGGGAACGAGCGACAAGGCAGAAGGGCACCAACGAAAACTGCGAAAATTACAAAATTTGCGAAAAATAGTAAAATTCGTCATCTCCAGAAAAAGGGTATGAGCGACAGGTAGAAGGGCACCGACGAAAACTGCGAAAACTACGAATACTATAAAAACTGCGAAAATTACAAAATTTGCGAAAAATAGTAAAATTCGTCATCCCCAGAAAAAGGGAACGAGCGACAAGGCAGAAGAGTATACTGATTAGGTTAATTCAAAATGCACATATCCTAAAGCCCGGACAGTTTCTCCATCTTCGCGAACCTAAACACATTTTCTCTGATCATAATGATAATACCTCTGATCCTCTTTTCTGAGTTCAGAGCAAACCGTTGTCTTGGCATGTGGGCGCTATACAGATTGTTGTCAGCGTATCATGTCATGGCACGAACGACACACAACTAATATAGTTTTGTAGCACATTTTTGCCAAATGGTCAAGCGCGTGACCTTGAGCAACAAGCAAAGAATTTCAAATATCATGTCCTTGTCGCGATAAGGAAAGCGGGGATAGACATAAACCATCCTTCCGCGAATACATTAACCAACACCATGATAAAAAAATGTAAACAGCATAAAGTGGATAAGTAGTAAAGGACCGCGAACGAAAATGCTGCGGTGTACGTTACAGAACATCGAATCAGCCAAAAATGTGAAAACAAAGAGTTAAGCAACGCTGATACTGAGTAGCCATTTTGCACAAATCAATCACTCAATTACAAGAAATTAAAGCAAAAGAAAAACAAAACGCACATTATGGTGATACGAACCCGTACCGTTCGAACGCGAACACACTACACATTCAGAATACTATACTCTCATGTCGAATATAGTCTATTAATAGTATCTAACAAAAATGCGAAAAATGCGACTAACAAAAATGCAAGAAAAATGCACCTATGGATCGACAAAGAATGCAGGTTAAACCCCAATATAAAAAGCATATATTAGATATATCATCCGTAATTATGCAATATTTAGTTTGACTATATTTGATACATATCGTAAAAAGTTCATACCCAGTTTGTCGAGAGTTTTGATCTGATGTGTTTTCACTTTTGTCACAGCTCTGTGTTTGCTTTCTCACCTAAGAGAAAAATGTTTAAAATATTCATCACACGCAAAAATATAATTGATTACGAAGAAAGCAGCACAAGTCATGTTAAGTAAGGGTTAGACAATGAACGCGAGTGTTCTATGGGATATAGTGCCTCGAGCATAGATAGAAGTCCACGAGGGCGTAGCCCGAGTGGCACTTCTATCTAATGCGAGAGGCGCTATATCCCATAGGACACGAGCGTTCATTGTCTAACCGTCTTAGAAAATGGTCGTATCCGCGAAGAAAACATACGTTATGCAGATTGTATATATGAGCGTATTTTAATTGTGTCATTCACACTTGGGAATCACGTTGTTATTTTGTTTTGGATGTCGCCGTAATGTTGTTAGAATTTTAAGAATAACAACGCTATTCTTTCTTTGGAGCTTTGTTTATTCTTTGTTGTTTCGATGGCTCATTTGTTCCGGCTATGAGCCAGTATACAGAGCTCGAGGAACTTAAGGCCGTCCTTGCCACTCAAGAGTTACTTGCTTTTGAGAGCGTAGACATATCCGAGTGCTTGGGGGATGATATGAATTCCACAAAAGTGCACGTTTCCAAAAGCCTACGACAGTGAACGAAATTGAGCAAACAGAAAGAGACAATTCCAAAGCACGGTGAAATCAGTCTTTCGGTTGTTTCGGTGTGTACCGGAGGACAGATGATGTAAAACAAAAGGAACGACAATAATACAAATGCAAAACAAGACCAAAAATACAATACCTCGCAAACAATAGACGACAATGAGTACCGGTAAACGCAGAAAGACCCAGTCTTTCGTTTAATTTTTCCTAAAAATTGTTAAGTCGAATTTCGTTTTGTTATTTTGGTGATTAATCTCTTGCTTAAGTTATGTAAAGCGAAAACTTCAAGTAAAATTGTCATTGTTGTTTTTGTTTAAATTAGCAGCCTGTAATTCATTAGTATGCTCTATATACTCATTAGTATGCTGTATTTTCTCATTAGTATGCTCTATATAGAGCATACTAATTAGGCTTTAAGACAAAGGAAAACAAAAGAATTCATTAGTATGTTCTATATAGAGCTTACTAATGAGTAGTTATTTTACCCCACAATTTCCCTGGGCTTCAAAGCCCCAGCCTCTTTACATAATTTAAGACAGTTTATGGGATATAGAGCACGCAAATACTGGGCACTGATTGGCTGAGTGGGTGTGACCATTTTCTAAGCTGGGCGTAGGTTATAATATTAACTAAGAAAGAAGTCACATTACTGGAAAAAGCAATTAAAAATAACCCAAGATATTGAGCAAATCGCATGCTAACAAACACAAACGTGTAAATTATAATACAAATTCTGGCCATGTATTTCTCTTTCTGTTCATTCCATACATTTCTGAACTCGTAGCTTTGTTCATATCCGTTTTAATTTTTGCTAGCTGGGTACACCTGCCAAATGCGCCGAAACAGATAAACACAGCTCCCTTCGTCCAGTACTGCGGACTGTTCTAATGTGCTCAAAGTAGCTTAGCGGGGAATCGATATATACTTTTAGTTTTCGTCTTGAACTTATACGTTGGCGACAAGAGGATGTTATGCCAGTAAGTAGCCTTAGTGCTACAAACTGAGGTAAAATCAAGTGTCCCAGTAGTTAAATTTTATCACATGCCTTACGAAAATACCACGCAAGACATTCACAGATACGATAACATAACTTCGCAGAACGAACGGTATAGGGGAGAATTCGAGTACAGGCGAGAGGAGAGAGCGCGAATTTTCTATCTGCCTTCCTTTTCTATGGCTGTCACACAATACAGGCTATTACCGGCGATAACATCCGGCCAACCTGCCAGTAGGCCCGTTAACACAAACCGCCTGAAGAGGTTAACAACCGTTTTTCTCGCGTGCTAATCCATGCCGCCAGAAGGTGAGAAAGTCTACCTACATAAAGTTAACTGAAGTCACACAATTTCTTTTACCGATTGTTATCGCCGATTGCTTTTGATTATCATGTTCTTAGATGAGCCATCAAGCCAAGGCGTTCTCTATCCCATGTCTTCTTTATCTTGAATATTCGTTCAAGTCTTTCTTTTTCTGCTTACCTTCACCGGAATTAATATTCTTTTTGTAGTTAGAAAGGAAAAGCTGCTAGATGAATTTTTATTTAGAAAATGCTATTCTTTCCGTAACGTGGAGTCTTTATTCTGCAATTAAAAGCAAGTTGAAAGATCAAAATGCAATGATTAATAGACAGCTGTCATGGATCAGGCAATTTACATTAAAAAGCTTCATTTTCGCCTCAGTAGAATTTATCTGGGGAAAAAGGAAAGTTTAACTTTAAAAGATTACTTCCAACCTTCGCGGGTATCCTTCGGAAAAATATTCGCACGCGCGCCAGTTTCAAGAGTAATATGACAAACATATATATCAACAGGAAACTAATAAATGTAGTTTTCGATAAAAATATAATTTTAGCAACGTTTTCTTTTACGAACGGCCAGGAGCCGATAAATTGGCAAACGACTGAGGGTTGTTTAATTGAATCTATTGGGTATCGAATGGCGCGGCAAGAGCGAAATATCTGCACAGTGTTATTCATAAGGGACCAATCAACAAAACCGTGTCAGGCTTTTTCGATATTCTGATTGGTTAGCGAGAAATCTGTGTCTAAAGATGGAGTTGCTAAAAACATACCAGATGTGTTGTGTAAATGGTCGGCGCCACTGGATTATGTAATATCAAAACTTCCTGACACGTTCGTTTTTCCTTGGCTCGCTCCAACATTTTTCGCTCGCCCCACTATCTGAGAGCCTGCAACACGCTGTAGGTAATTAAGTGATAGCGTGATATTATTTGAATAAAATAATGAAACATTCTGAGAGAAAAAATGGTACAGCCTTATCATGCGTTGTAGTTGGTAGCAATTTTGCATCGTTTATACTTTTCTATTTTTATTACAGCTTAATTCTGAGGAAATTATGGTAAAGATTTTTCTGCTATTTAAGATCCTTTTGGTATCAACCAAGTCTATAGCTGGTAAGTTATTTCTGTACAATAAAATAATATTAAAATTGTAAAGAGGTTTTGCACGGCAGCCATGTTGCACGGCAGGAACAATAGATTCTTTTCCCTATGGGAAAGAATCTTCTTTCTAATGCAAACATTTCCATTGTTCCTGCCATGCAACATGGCTGCCGTGCAAAACCTCTATTGATAAATCTTAATTGCTGATGTCTTGGTTTCTTCTTGTGTAAGACAACACGTAAATAAATGCAAACTCGCAAGGAAAAGAAACGTGTTCGCTTCTTGTGCTACACCAAACGAAGAAAAAATAATTTAAGAAATTGTTATATTTGTACTGATCACTGATCAGTACGAATATAACATCTTTGAGCCGCTCAAAACCTGTTATGCAGATTAGTTGAGAGCATATTGAATGTGCCCTCAATTAATTTGCATAAGTAACCTAATGCCATGGTTTGACACCTTGTAGCTTCATGAAGATGGGATGAGGTGTTATTTTAATTAGTTTCGTGCCGTAAAAGATGACAATGCTGAGAGATGATTACAATTCATTGCGGATAAAAATAATTTTAGCTTCTCAATCACTTTTAAAAAGTAGCCTGCATAGCTGGCAGTATTTTTTTCACGCGAAAGCAAATTTTGAATGGCGGCGCCGCAAAAACCAGCGCGAACAATATCGCAACCTACGCTTCTAATTTAACAGGCTAAGCTGGAAATAATAATTACGACAATGCCAAAATTTCCAAAACATTTATTTTAAGCAACAAATACTATAAGCTAAGGCTAAGGCTAAGGCTAAGGCGAGATAACACGATACATCGTGTATTTATTATACGCTCGATCGCTTTTGATTGCTACAGCAAGCTTCTTCGATTTTTCTTTTTTTATACCACTTGGCGCGTATTTGCTGGTGGAAGATGCGTCGTCACTTTCTCCACCTCTGGTTGTTCTGCTGGCCCTTTCTTTCTACTCTTTCACTTCTTCTTTTGCTGTTTTCGAAGAGCCTTGAAGTGCTGAAGTTGATCTTTAGTGAATTCATTCCAAGCACTTTTGAAAAACTTTGAATAACACCACGTAAACAAACAGCTCCCAAAGCGGGCGGTGTTTTTGCAGAATGATGAAGAGGTACAGTTGATAGTTCGCCAAGCAATAAGATCTCCCGCTGTAAAAGCTGAATAGAAAGCATGGATGGTTGGTGCCTGAACGCATAAGTGGAGTTCACCACCAAAGGCATAAAAGTAAGTTCACTCTAGCAACAGACACTTTGACTACGAGCTATCCTTTCAGCCAAGCTAATTAACGTACACGCGTGCAAATGCGAGAAATGAGATAGTGGAACGGCCACAACACGTGAGCGCTCGCATGAGGAAAAAAAAAAGAGACGATTCTTAGTCTACAATTTAGGGATGCACCATTAGAAATGTGAAGGGGGGGGGGGGGGGGGGGGTAGGACTTTCTGGAAAGGCATGTTATTTTTTTCACAACCAGCAGGAGTGCAAGATTTTTTTTTTCAACCTTCAAACCCTTGCACGATTTTTTTTTTCAAAAATGACTATGCCCTCTTTTGGTCTTGTTCTACTAGGACCATTTAAACCGCGCAAATGTTCTTTTGTTGTAGTGTCCCAACAGAACACGTTTGTATTAACTATATTTATTTCATAATAATTGAGATTTTCTATTGAAATTTGCCGGGAATTTGGCGTATGAAAACCCTATTCAGGGTTCGCAGCCAATCAAAAATAGCGTTTCTCTCGCTTGCGCAAAGCCTCGCTCGTTCGATTTCTGATACGAACCAACTTGTGCGTAAATACCGTACGCCCGCACTGCCCATGAAGTAATCTATATGTTTAAACGCCCCAACCGAGACCAATGGCAGTTGAAACAGCTATAAAGTTAAACAATTATCACCACAGTCTCTTAATTTAATACTATGGCAGCTATAGAGATGAAGGGCATCAGAGTTGGTTCAAATTGAAATCTCTATTCAGCCAGTATAAATTGTTTTTTTTTATATAAAATGAGATGCCTGAAATGAAGTTTGCATACTGTCCAACCTTTTAGGCTTAAAAAATCGGTTTAATTTAGAATTGAGATGGATTGGCGAGCGCCGAAGGCGCGAGCCGCTGGGGGGGTCTGGGGGCATGCCCCCCCAGAAAATTTTGAAATCTTGATGCTCTGAAACTCCATTTCTAGTGTTCTGAGAAGACAATTTCTGTCAAAAATAATATATTTTCACAGTCACATTGGTTATCCATGCAGGATATTTTTTTCTGGTTTCGTTGCAATGCAGGATTTTTTTTTCTTAAATTTTTGTTCTGCAGGATTTTTTTTTTGTTTTTGGACTCCCCCCCCCCCCCCCCTTCACATTTCTAATGGTGCATCCCTTAGGGCCAGAAATTCCATTGCAAGGGTGCATCATTCATAATCCTTCTCTGAATGATTGACTTTGACAGGTCTAATTTTCCCAAAATTGAACCCCAAAATGTAATTACCCCCCTGGAAAATCCATTCCCTTCTGTGAGGGAGGTATGGATATTTTCTGAAAGTACACATTGTGTGTTTGTAATGGTCCAGCACACATACATGGATCTGCCCCAGTGTTGTCTAATCTTTAGTAATTTTTCGTATTAGAACCTGCTTCATTTTCACGCTGAATTGGTTCTTATATATTAGGTGCTGTATTGGCCAAATTTCAGACTGGAGGTTTTCAATCCGGTGTTTCTTTTATGCGGGTGTTTACTGTATTAAGTATCTAAAATAGGCCATGTCCTCTCACAGGAAATTGGCAGACTTTGGAGTTCAATATGGTTCCGGCGAAGTTTTTCCAGCAGTTGCTCAGAAATCTAGACGACCCACAACGACATACTTAAAGTTGCACTGGAAAAACAAAACATTGTTACTTTTCAAGGACAAGTGCACTGGAATGGAGACATACAAGTTACTGACAATTTAAGTGATATTGATTCCAGAGAGGCTCTTGCTGCAAAAAAAAGAACAAAGCCCATGGAAAAGCATCTAAAGGCAGAATTATTTGTAAAAGCGATTTAGTGGTTTGGGTCTCAAATGTCAAACATTTTCTGGGGCATACCCCCATCCCCCCCCCCCCCCCCACCCCCACCTCTTCCTCAGTGGGAGAAGGGCTTCCACCTCCACACCTATCCCGAGTTGGGACTGTGTTCCAATAAATGGTCCCTGTTATTCACAATTTGGTCTCTGGTATTGCAGCTTAACAAAAACCCTGACATATTATTATATTAATGTTTAACCACATTTGTGGTAGCATAATTATTATGCTCAGGGCGACTTTTATTCTGTAAGGCCAAATCAAATTGAAAAAGTAAAATATTCGAAGAAAGAAAAATAAAAAAGGCCTTGAGAAAGGATAAAAAAACTGCCTTTAAGTTCACATATAGGAAATGGTTAGAATTGAATCCAGGCCACCGTCTTTGTTCGCGTGTCTTCAACCCGTTTAAAAAATGTTATGCAGCGCTATGTTTCTTTTGGGGATTTTGTTTTCGAAGCTGAAACTGAATGAAATTTCTAACAAAGGGGCGATTCATCAACGACTTGTGATCATCTCCTCGATTTACCTATACATCCACTCAGAAAACTGCTTCCTTTGTTAATTTCGGAGCAAGGGACCATTCATCAGCGAGGGGGCACCAAATTCTAAATTTCACTGTATGGGAGGGTCATCATTGTTTTTACCCTATTATTGGGGAAGGGCAACAAAATTTTTACTAAACACTCAAAGGGATACCTCCGGCCTACCCTCTTCTAAACAATGAACGCTTCCTTAGGAAATCGTTGAAATCCGGGAAGGAAATGACATAGGTAATGCAGCGAATTGGACACCGAGTAGTTGAGTTGAATTCTTCGAGCAATAAAAACGTTTTAAGGTAAAGAAACCACTGAAAGAAACCGTGTACGATCAAGCTTGCACAGCGTTGGATCAATAACACATCGTGATCAGTCAAAATACAATAATATAATAAGATATACACAACTTGGTCTAAACAACGCGTAGACGCGCGTCATACAATATTTCGGCTGGCCACTAATAGCCTTCTTCAGGTTTTATTGTAGAGAATCGCAATTTTACACGGTATATATATATATATATATATATATATATATATATATATATATATATATATATATATATATATATGTATGTATTTAGTATATACTGAAACAGTGGATAGCATTGTTGGCGCGCTCTGATTGGTTTCTGAAACTCGGAATAGCAAGTGCTATTCACCTCCCAGCAATTTGCGCGCGAAAATTGTAATCTCACTGTTTCAGTATATACTAAAACAACTATTCACCTCAGTGTAGGTGGGTAGTTGTTAAATACACCCTTTTGCAAAAATTTTGCGGCTTAAAAATATATTCGTCCTTTGTTTTTATATCACACACGTGATGACAGGCGGCAAATAGTTTTCAAGGTGGTACAGTAGAGTTTGTAAAATGCTACTGTACCCTCCTTGAAAACTATCTGCCGCCTCTATATATATATATAATATATATAGAGAAGAAGAGCACTGAAGAAGAGCACTGAATGTGCTCGAAATATAGGTGTCAGACAAAAATAGTAATGGTTTGTCTTCATTTGTGTTAAATTTACATGATTTTTATGAAAGACAGCAAGAATGGATGCTTGTGACAAAGTTTATATAATATATATATATATATATATAATATATATATATATAATTATATATGAGCTGAATTTTTGAAAACATGATCAACGAAAATTTACGCAATTTCACTATGCAATTAGCCCAAACAAGAGTTTTTATGAGAAAATCACAGAGAAGAGAGAGAAGAGAGCAAGGGAGCGAGAGCGAGAGAAAAAAAAGACTGCTGAGCAACATGTACAGTCTTTACTTTTTATATTGTGGGGTTTAGAGACACTCACAAACGCTTACTTAGAGCGATATCGTTTTCAAAAATCCAAGTACATATATATACTTGGAAAACAAAGAACGGAAGTTACACACGTCAGATGTCGCAATGTTCGAACAGTTTAGCTAACTACATGATCACGATGTAGAATTACCAGACCAGTTTAATTAACGGCAATTCGAAAACAATTAGAAACAACAATCGACACAAATTACCGCCAGCTCTATGCCTCTCTCAACGGCAACGGCAAAAAAATGCAAGAGAATTTAAAACAATTTATCGCGAATACCCGATTTACATTGGTATTCTTGATAAATAACACTGACACTTGTTTTAGAAATTCGCTATTGTGTGACTTCGAAGCTTCGCGGAAAAGAAGGCAGGACGGCAGCTTCATTCAGTATGCTGCAGTCTGTGCAGTGACAGTGTTGCACTGTCGCCTGATGAATTTACTTCATCACGCGCTATAGATATTTTTCTACCACAACTCGCTAATTGCTTGGGCCAAAGGTACCAAGCGGATCGATCTCGTTTTTTTTTTCTGTTTTTATTTTTTTTTTATTTTCGTGGCACGTTTGTTGACTGCAAACATATTACACAGTCTTTTAATAATAATAATATATTTGTTGGCTTCACACTAGAGCTTATAAGTATAATCTAAGTACACTTGGAACCTACTTTGGGTGTGAAGGGGTTAAATGTACTTACTTGAAATTAACTTAGTGACCATGCATGGCAACGTTCGTAGTTCAAAGAAGCCGAAGTTCGCCGCCAAGTATGATGTACACCACAGTTGAGGACACACTTGACCAACAGGAAATGGAAGCCAACTAAAAGCAATGTACAGCGGTGCGTGCTAATGAACGGCCAGATAAACAACTTGATCGATCGAAAAATTCAAAATGGATGGCAGGAGTTTTCAGGACTCTATGGAACTTTCTTTTATGTAAAGTATACATAGAAAGGAAAGAAAAGTCAATATAAATGGTTAAACTAATAATGTTATTTGAATTTCATTTTTAGAAACGGCCTAAACCATCGCTTTTCATTTCATCCGACACCAAATGCGGTTCTGCAAAACCAGCTACTGTTTCAACAAGTGCTGGCGTGAAACGTGGTTGCAACAAAGTGCGCGGTAAGGAACCACGGGAGAAAAAATGAGGAAAAAGCGACGAGGCTATAAATGGCACTGGCGACTGTAATGCATTTAAGGAAATGTGGGAGGAAAGTCTTCAACAAGAAAATGAAAAGTTTGAAAAGTCAATGAAAATGTTCTAAGAGAATCAAAAGATGCAAATGGCACAAACAGCGTCTCTTTTATCCAGATTTAAAGAATTAGTGAAGGATTTGATGAAGGAGTAGAGCCAGTAAACGTCTGTTCAAGTTCTGTTCACTTTTTTTCTGAGAATTTGTCATTTGAACTTTTCCGTCGTTTCCTAAATTCATATATTCTAAAATTATGCTTATAAAGGACACGATTTTCCATCATTGATTGTTCACCTATTCTCGTTTGATACGCTCAGCTTTTAATGGATTTGTGTTGCTGCCACGTACTCGTTAACTACAAAGTAAGGACAAAGAAAATAGGAAACTACATAAAACTTTTTTCCGTTGTAAAGGCCTCATGATTTTACTGGAGAGCAATCGCATTTGTGATATGCATTTATTTTTTTTTACTGATTTTACCACGAAAGATGATTGACAGCTTGTGCTTCAAGTAATATACCTTGTCATCAGGTGTGAAGCCACGTTTTCTAAAGTGCGACTTAATATTTTTAAGTGCACTCGAGTCAAGTGATAAGTTCAGCTTTTTAGCTTTTTAGCTTTTTTAGCTTTTAGCTTTTTTAGCTTTTAGTGTGAAGCCAACATATAACATAAATTTAGAGCATTTCACAAAGTCTCAATGCTCTTATAGCAAACTAACATAAAACCTAAAAATTTTGCTCAGTATTAATCACCGTATTAATCTAATGTTTCTCTTTCCTTTCTTAGTAGTGTGTTCTCTTTTTCTTAAAAAAAATGTAATTTAGTTA
This sequence comes from Cladopsammia gracilis, assembly GCA_022457155.1. Taxonomy (NCBI): domain Eukaryota; kingdom Metazoa; phylum Cnidaria; class Anthozoa; order Scleractinia; family Dendrophylliidae; genus Cladopsammia; species Cladopsammia gracilis. The sequence continues at coordinate 1,916,807 of JAJGOT010000030.1, read as the reverse complement.
TAGGGCAATAATTAGTTTACCTATATCTTGCCCTTCTCCATTTTGTGTTTTTTCCTATCTTGATAACTTCAAAAAACGTTTGTAATAACAATAAATGGAGTAAAATAAATAAATAAATAAATAAACTAAAATTCCTACAAGAAAACTATAACCAATAAACTACAACGCTACTTAACAATACTGTAAAATACTGCTATAATACAACAATAATATGCAAGAATAATAAAATTAAAAATCACAAAATATTTCGGAAATATTTTAAATCTGATAGATAGCCCAAGAGAACATAAAGCTGTGTTCTCTTGATAGCCCGCGATGTGCTCTACAAGATAACGTAAATATTATGTGTTGAGGCGCTGTTGGGGGTCCGTGACGTCATCTAAAATGGCCGCCAAGATGGCCGCCATCTTGGATTTTACTAAAAATTCAAATTTACCAGAAAAATGCGGAAATTGCAAATATTGTTTTCTTGAGTTGCAAAATAACAAACAATTAAACATTTTGATGCTTTTGGTAGCATTTTATATGTTTTTTTTTGCTGAAAAAGGTGAAAAACACGCATTTTTCCTCCAAAGTTACTTATGACGCCATATGGGACGGACCATTATTGTTTTGACGGTGGGTATTGGAAAATTTTGAAAAAAAAATTGTCTGCAGAGGCTATAAACACTGAAATAAATTGTATGCAAGAAAAAAATAAAGAAAAAATTGTTTGCTGAAAGTATGGCAGTTGGACGGAGACACAAAAAAATTGTTTGCACCAGGTGCCCCATATAAAAAAAAATGTTTGCATGTGAAAATTTTCCAACACCCCCGTCATAAAAATAATGGTCCGTCCGACCTAAGCGCTTCCTATTTTGCTGAATGTTTTGGTTGTCATTCGATTTTCCTTGCGAGAAAAAAGAATATTCAACCACACGAAATCAAGTAAGATTCAATGGAATGAACAGTAGATCCAAAGAATCGTTTCGATGGATAGCTGTTTGGAAGGCCTCAGTCATCTTAAAAATTCGCAATAAATTAGATTTAAAAGCTGGAGATTTCTTAAGCAAAATGTCGCCTCATTCTTTCGTAACATCGGAAAATTTAACTCCATTTAATATTTTCGGAGGGATAAAATGTCGTTTTGGGTACGAAATAAGGTCAGCTGTATTAGCTTAGATATAGTTTCAAGGCACTAAAATGATGTGGAAAAACAGCAAGCGGCGTTTTCCAAAACATTCCCCGTTGACTGTGCCCCTCAATGAACTGGATGAGGCGATCATAATTCGTTTATGAATCCGCCGCTTCGCTACCAAATCCATTCAGTTTTAGCTTCGAAAACAAAATCCCCACGAGCAACAAAGCCCGGCTCCGAAACATTTTTCAAAGCGGTAATTTCTGTTTCGCCCCTCCGTAACCTTCGGGGCATTTAAACTTTTGAAATTTGGTTTGTTCAAATGCCCTTCCCCCGGGCCAAAAATGTTACTCAAATGCCTCATCCAAAGCTCATACAAAGCGATCAAATGAGATTAGCTTCTACGCCCCATTTCGATGTTTTATACAGCAAGTCTTTTAGAGAGACAGCCAGTTCATACAGAGCTTCTTTAGGACATTTAGTTCTTTGCTCTTTAGCCATTCCAACATGTCCTCTGGGTTGACTATTCCGCCATAGCTCCGATTGAAAAAAAAAACACCAAATGTAATATAAAGGTGAAATTCCACACCCTTAAACAGACACTGATGTCAACTTCACGCCTACCCTAGCATGAAAATTGATCATTTGCCCGGGCGTTGCCCCGGGGGAAGGTATGTTGAAGGATCGAAATGGCTGAACTAACATTAACAGCGCTCAGCCACAGAACAAAAGGAAGGTATCGGTTAATACATATTTCGTACAGGGACGTAAAGCCGTTAAAAGCATGTTAGATATACTCGCTCAATCCGTAATTATGCAGTATTTAGTTTGACCATTATGATATTCATTATACAGATCGTAAAAAGTTCAATATTTATACCCAGTTTGTCGAGAGTTCTAATCTGATGTGTTTCACTCAGTTGTCGCAGCTCCTTGTTTGTTTTCTTACCTAAGAGAAAAAAATATAATTGATTACGAAGAAGGTAGCACAAGTCATATTAAGCTGGGCGTAGGTTTTTATATTAACTAAGAAAGCTGAAAACACATTTCATAAAAAAAGGAATAAAAAATATAAGAATATTGAACAAGTCGCATGTGTTACGGAACATAAAGGTAGATTTCACTTAATTTTGAAAGAGCGCCATCAGTCTGTAATCGCAAGCTAGTTGTATATGTGATATGTACCTGCTATTAGAACAAAGCCTTCGAAAACTAAGAACTGATGAGCTCTAAGTTCTAAGAGATTCTAAGGGCGTAAAAAGTAATATCATTAGAATTTCCTCTATTTGTTTAGCTTACGTAAATCAAACTGATTTGTCTAAATACTATTTGCTACCAGTCGTTTTTGACAATTGTCCTTTTAGTAGCAACTTTGAGTTTTTTTTTTTTTTTTTTTTTTTTGAGTTCTGCCTCTAAGTGAGTGATTCAAGAACACCATTAAACATTATGTTCCTTGATGATGTTTTGGACCACTTGATATAAAAGATCCCGCGGAAAGTAGCAGGGCACTTCCCGCTTAGCCATTAAGTTAAATTCCCCAAAAGCCCCGGTTACACATGCTAACAAATACTAAACCTACTTGGAAAAATACAAATGCATAGGGACGTAATGTCATAAAGAGTTAAGAAACATGTAAGATATATAATCTGTAATTATGCAGTATTTACGTGTAGTTTGACCATATGATTATACATATTCTAAAAATTTCAAAAGTCATACCCAGTTTTTCGAGAGTTCGAGAGTTCTTGTTATACTTAAGTCGGCGACAAGAGGATCTTTTGCCGGTAAGTAGCCTTAGTGCTAAAAACTGAGGTAAAAACAAGGTTCCAGTGGTCGAAATTTATCAGATACATTACGCAAATACCACGCAAGACATTCACAGATACGATAAGATATTAAACTTCGCAGAAACGAAAGGTATAGGGGAAAATTTGAGAACGAAGCAAACCTTTCTTTTCTATGGCTACCACACAATACAGCCTATAACCGGCGATAACATCCAGCCAACCTGCCAGTAGGCCCGTTAATACAAACTTGAGGTTAACAACCGTTTTTCTCGCGTGCAAATCCGTGCTGTCAAAAGGTGAGAACGTCAACCGACATAAAGCTAGCTGAAGTCACACAATTTCTTCTACCGATTGTTATCGTCGATTGCTTTACTATCGCGTTCTTAGGTGAGCCATCAAGCCAAGGCGTTCTCTATTCCATATCTTCTTCATATTGAATATTCGTTTAAATCTTTCTTTTTCTGCTTCCCTACACCGGAATTAATCAGGTATTCTTTTTTGTAGTTAGAAAGGAAAAGTAGCCAGATGAATTTTTATTTAGAAAATGCTATAAAATTATTTCCGAAAGTAGGTTGAAAGATCAAAATGCAATGCATGGATTGTCTATTTAAAAACAATTATCTGCAATATACGAAACGTTCTAAATATATATTCAGAGCAAAATGTTTCATTTTCGCTTCAGTAGAATTTATCTAGGGAAAAAGGAAAGTTTAATTTTAAAAGGGTACTCCGAACCTTCGCGGGTGTCCTTCGGAAAAATTCGCACACGCGCCAGTTTCAAGAATACAGACATATATAACAATAGGAAGCTAACAAATGTAGTTTTCGATAAAAATATAATTTTAGCGACATTCAGTCTTTTACGAACGGCCAGGAGGCGATAAATTGCCAAACGACCGAGGGTTGGTTAATTGAATTTTATCGGGCATCAAATGCCGCGGCAAGAGCGAAATAGCTGAGCAGAGTGTTATTCACAAGGGATCAATCAACAAAACCTTGTCAGGCTTTTTCGATCAGTATTCTGATTGCAGGTTAGCGAGATATCTGTGTCTAAAGTTGGAGTTGCAAAAAACATGCCAGACGTGTTGCGTGAGTGGTCGGCGTCACTGGATTATATATATTTTTCATATCAGAATTTCCTGACACGCTCGTTTATTTCTTCGCTCGCTCCAACATTTTTCGCTCGCCCCCGCTATCTGAAACAGGCTATAGATAATTAAGTGAGAGCGTGATATTATTTGTATAAAATAATGAAACATTCTGAGGGAAAAAATGGAATAGCCTTTTCATGCGTTTCAGTTGGTAGCAATTTTACATCGTTTATACTTTTCTATTTAATTTTATTACAGCTTAATCCTGAGGAAATTATGGTAAAGATTTTTCTCCTGCCATTTAACATCCTTTTGTTATCAACAATGTCTATAGCTGGTAAGTTGTTTCTGTACAATAACATAATATTGAAATTGTATTGATAACTCAAGTAGTTTAAGGCCTTGGTCAAAGGGCTTTCACCAGGAAAAAACGGTTTATTCGTAATAACTTTTACAAACGGAATGGAACTGAATCGAAATTTGGCACATAGAAAGATATATTATCGTCCTTAACATTTTTAAGTATAATGAGCTTTGGCATAGGTCACGTGACATGTCACGTGGCCATTTTTCTTAAAATAGCAATTATTTGACGAATTGGTAACGGGTTTAAGAGAAAACATCAAATAAAAATGCTTTTCTGATGCAGATTAAATATCTCCAGCCCTTCACGTTTGGAATGAGTGTCCATTAATCTCTAAAAAAAATTATGAGGACAAAGGTCATTTTTAAGTCCAAAATTCAACCTATAATTATTTATAACTGTAATTTAAAGACTTGAGGACGATCATTCCAAACGTAGAAGGTTAAATATGTTAAACCTCCATCGGAAAAGCTAATTTATTTACCTATACAAAGAAAATTCGCTTCCAAATCGCCGATTTACGTAATTTTAAAATTTTGATCACGTGACATGTCACGTGACCAAACTTTTGCGTTAAGGCAAAAGAAAACATCAAGATTAACAAAATTTCATTGTGATCTAGGTTTTCTCGGTGAAGGTATTAAGTGTCAACCATATTTAAAACCCAAACACGCAAACAAACGCAAGCTGGCACAAATGTGTGCTTTACTAAACGAAAAAAAAAAATTAAAAAATGTTATATTTCTACTGATCTAAAAGGGGAAATCTTGGTCAGAACAATCAGGGCTGAGATACAGAGTTTCTAGAGTTGACAGTCCTACTAGAAAAAGACCCCACCCTCCCTCTTGTATACCGGTGAGTAAGCAAAGCGTGGATATCTGTTAACAAAGCTATTGTGTTATCCAGTGGATAACTGTTACCAAAGTCATTGCGTTATCCAGTGGATAACTGTTTGTTAACAAGGCCATTGCGCTATCCAGTAGACAGCTGTTAACAAAGCTATTGCGTCATCCAGTGGATAACTGTTGACAAAGCCTTTACGTCCAGTGGATAGCGCTATCCACCTTTTGTGGTATGGTGATGGGGCTCTCTCATTTTTTCTTGTGTATGTTTTTTTTGTCTTTGTTTTCTTTTCTTCAATATTTACCTGTTTGGTTGCTTACCTTTGCAACTTTTTGTGATTTTACTCGACGGCTAATGCGAAGTGACGACAGTCTTTACGATTATTGGTAAACTTGATCTTGTTGATCTTGTTGATTGTCTCGAATTATCACACGAGCTTACGATTGTTACTGAAGTGATCTTCAAGAGCCATAATCATAAGTTTTCATTTTGAGAGAAACATGTAGTTATAGTTCAAACGCTGTAGTCTTGTCGAAAGCTCCTATTTTCATACTTGTGTGTTTCGATCGCTCAACTATCCTTAAAGTTAACATATCATCTCGATATCACCAGTTTATCTGTGAAAAGAAAAGTCCGAAAACGAAAGCAGTGTCAGGATTGAAATTCTACTAAGAATACTAAAATAAACATTCGTATTCCCTTCATATTTGTCTGGTATACTTTGTTTGAAAGAGCTTATTGCCTTTTTTATAATGCCCTTTAATATCATATTTCTTTTGTTGGTCAGCGTTAGATTGCGATGAAGACTGGGTCAAGTTTGACAGCTCTTGTTACAAGGTGATGATGAACACGTCCGCATACTCAAGTGAATTGAGCTGGGTGAAAGCCCTACGTTGGTGTCTAGGATTTGGGGGGAATCTCGTAAGCATCGCAAATGACATGGAAATGAAATTTGTTAATAGCCTGTCGTTACAGCTCAAGAATGATAGCGCTTGGATTGGGTTGTTTTACTGGTCTCAGAAAGGTGAATATCTCTGGAGCGATGGTACGTCTTTTAACAATTCTGTTGACATCAACTGGCTCAGTGACATACAAAGTAACTCAAATGGATTTCATTGTGTTGAGCTGTTGAGTTATGGTTGGAATATTACAGATTGTTACCAGGAAAACCAACATTCCATCTGCAAAAAGCCGAAAGGTGAGTCTGAATTGTTCAGAGGTACATGCAGGACAACAAGACGGGAGAACTGTTTGCCAGCAAAGTTAAAACTCAATTTTTGAACGTCAAGTTATTTTTCGAAAACGGTTTGGTAGTAAGCATTGGAGAACTGAGAAAAGGGTTCCCTGCCGGGAATTGAACCCATCACCTCCGGATACAACCAAGTAGATCATTTTACTTATAGGATCAAAGGCGACATTCCGTGTTCTGCTAGCTGGATCGCTCACTTATTTTGAAAGTGAAAGGTGCGGTGGTAAACATAAAAAATAGTGAAATAATGTGGTCATGCAATAAGTAACAGTATCCAGCATGCCAAGAGCTCGGGACTTCAAAGAAAGATAGTTAAAGTAAAAATAATCACATCTAAATAGTAATTTCAAATTGTTTCTAATTTCCTAGGTCTACCGTCTTGCCCAGTTGATTGGTTTCCGAATGGCTTGTCGTGTTATAAACATAACAAAGGCATAGCCGCTACATGGAATAAGGCACAACAAAACTGCATTGCATCTGGAGGGTATTTGGTTCAGATAGATGGTGACGATGAGCAGCAATTTATGGTTTACTACATGGATATTACTGGTTTAACGAAGGTAGCCAAGGTAAATACGAATTATGTGGTCGTTAAATGAATGATCATTCATTTTTCTCACGATGGAGTCAGGTGTTAATCGTACAGATAATAGCACATTGAACCAAATTGGAAATAAAGCAAAGCAGTTTTAAACGCTTCCTTTCAATACAACAGGAAAAGCTAGGAAAATTAAACGCAAGGCAAATATTTCTTGCAATTAATTTGCAATACATCGGTTACGCGAGCGGTGGAGCTAAGCTGCAAAAATAGAGATTACTCTACAAAAGTTCGGTTCTACGATTATTATTCACGAATTGAGCAGTATAAGAAAACGAACGAGCCGGGACGCAGCGAAAAGTGATATTTTTAATAAGCTTCAACGTCATTAATTAAAAGAACGTGGGGAGCAGGGATGGCGCAGTGGTGAGAGCACTCGCCTCCCACCAATGTGGCCTGGGTTTGATTCCCGGCCCGGCGCGTCATATGTGGGTTAAGTTTGTTGTTGGTTCTCTCCGAGAGGTTTTTCTCCGGGTACTCCAGTTTTCCCCTCTCCTCAAAAACCAACACTTCCAAATTCCAGTTAGATCTGGAAATTAAAGTGTCCAAAATAAGCACTCGCGTGCTAAATACTTTAACACTAACTAAATAAATTGATTTAAATTGATTTGAAATCACTAGAAACTATGTGATTTGTTTATTTCGTTGGTGCTGCAATGGTTATTTTTTATTTTTATCTATCGACTTATTTATTTATTTATTTATTTATTTATTTATCTATTTATTTAAGAGGCGGTCAGGAAGAACGCGAGCGAAATAATTTCACTAGAGAGAAAAGCACGGCGTTCGTTGAATCGGTAAAGCGAACGATATATCAATGAATTTGCTCAAAAGATAGATCCTGCATTACAATTCGCCAAGAAACGTGAAAAACTAGTGTACATTTTTTTTTTCGACTTCAACCTATAATAAGAAACAGTTTGTTGCTTGATCCCTAATCCCTAAGCAACAGTTTGTTGCTTGGATCTGCTTGCTTGGTATAAGTCTTATGTTAACAGTCCAGTTGTTTGGTAGAGGTCTATCGGGGGGGGGGGGGGGGGGGGGGGGGGGGGGGGGGGGGGGGGGGGAGGGCGGGGAAGGGGTACTCAACAAAGTTTTGTACGGGGATGCTCCGCCCCGAGTTCCAAACTCTTATCCTTTCATATCCATTTTTGACAGAAAAGGTACCCCTTTCATATACCTTTCATTGAAAATGGTACCCCTTTCATATAGCATTTACATGTGTCTGTTTGATATATTTTGAAAGATCCTTTTTTAATACTTAGTGAAATGGCAGTTTTTCCTGCCTTTTTTATTCTTCAGCTTGTGTTTTCGCTACCCTTTCCACTCTCCCTGAAATCCCTACCCTTTAATATACTTTATTTCGTGAAATCCCTACCCTTTCATATACCTCCAGCCTAAAAAAGGTACCCCTTTTGGGCGGAGCATCCCCGTATAGCCCATTATAAGAAGTCCCCCCCCCCCCGAGCCCTATTTAATAACATAAAGCTGCCTGTCACAGTTCTTATTTTAACAATGAAACGAAACCTTTGCAACCTCGTTCCCAGGGTCTCCACCTGGGGTCGAGGTTGAACATTGGAATCGTTACATAATAGCAGCAGGTCTGTATATGACCCTTTAGTAAACTTAATCTTTTAGGTTGCTAATTCTTTTTTCGTTTCAAAGCATATTTGGATTGCCAAAAAAAATAACACGAAATGTGCTCAAATGGACTATTTTGGTGCGAGGGATGAAGAAAGCTGCGATAAACATAATTATTATGTTTGTAAGAAGCCAGTCTCACGGCCAGGTATAATTTAACATTTTTCATTCACTTGTAGTTTGCTGGACACGTGTGGTTTCCATCACTTATTATATATAACATTCTAGGTTTCCAAGCGGCCAAAGTGTTCTAAACCTGTTTTACAGGCCCTGAAGTTGTTTCCCTTGCCAGTTAATAAAGCATCACTAACAATGGATTTTGTCCTATGAGTCCGTTTTCATGGACGTTGACAACTGACGTTGACTTGTTTATTTGTATTACCATTCGTAAGTTCCAAGAATAATTTGAACACTACCGGTTCACTTTAGGTAAGTCCTGTTATCAGTGCCCAAGCAACACTTCATCTGCTAATATCACAGTCAACTGCACATTCCCAGAGAACCTTTGTTTCAAAGACAGCCATAGAACGGGGAAAAAGGAAAAAGTTATTGTTCAAGGTTGTATGTCAGCTGAACAATGCGGGCGAAAGGAGAACAAACATTTGGAATGTTGCGAAGGTGATCTGTGTAATAAAGGTGAGATAACCAATACGACAGCTATTAGAATTTGAAATAGAAATAAACATATTGGAAAAAAAATAAAAATGTTTTGCGAAAGTGTCAAGTTAATTTCTTCAACAACGACGTTTCGGGCTTGGCCTTTCATCAGGTCCAGCTATTATTTCATTTGGGAAAACTTTAGTACGTTGCTTGTTATTACCAAATTACCGAATTTACAAAATAGTAAAAACGAACAAGCGGATCCGTACGGATAGTTCGTATTCTTTTTTCAGAAAATTGTGCTATTTTTTGTCCCCGCGGTTATTGTTGTTGAATTGCGAAATCGGAAGCAAACTGCAGTGGCGGACAAGACAGCAACCCACTGATCGGCGGAGCGAGATACAGCCTGTTCTGGAAAGACGCAGAAAATCGGCGGTGATCCAGGAAAATACTCGGGCATCATTGACGGCATGACGGGGAGTAGGAAAATACTCCAGTAGCCTGTTCCAGGCGTTCAGATGTGGGGAAAGCGCGAATAGCTGGGGAAGGCGCGAAGAAAAGCGAGCGATTCTCCCCGCATTTTTTCGCTGGCTATTCTTCGTGCCTTCCCCAACTATTCGCGCTTTCCCCACTATCTGAACGTCTGGCTAATACCCTCGGACCATTTTATATTAGCACATGCCGTTTTCAGTAGCTGTGCCTTTATCCTTGAGACACATTTTGGTAAAGTTTGGCGACAACCGGTTGCTATGGTAAGGAAATATGACGTCATAAGTAACATTCAAACGCTGACAGGGATAATTTTTAAAGTGCTATTATGATTAAAAGTTTGCATTTTCCTTTCTCTTAAATTTTGGTAGAGGTGCTGTATACTTACCATGCCAATTTTTAAGTTCAAATTGCAACAGAATAAGTTATTTCAAACGTACAGTTCAGCTTCGGCTTGCGTCATTATTTGATTAAAATGGCCAAGAACGATTAGATGACGTCCAATCAATACAAAATTGGCTGCTTCGCTGTGTGGAAAGACCGATCTCGCATAGACAAGGCCTCTTTAACGCGTGAATACGCGCAAACGTAATGAATGGGTTATCGGAAACGGTGGCTAATTCACTCACTCACTCACTCGCTCGCTCACTCGCTCCTGTTAACTTAGTGACGTAATGCTTTGTTACGAATGCGTTTCATAACAAGAATAACGTGAATCCAGCGATAACAATAACTATTTTGTAATTGTAAACGAATATAAACATCGCATTTGGATAGGAGTTAAAATGGATCTAAAAGGATTTTCTAATCGAGACGCGCGTTTTGATGCAAATCTACCTTAAAATAGTAAAATTTAAAGTTAATTGAGCATGTGTTCCTCGATGGTCTAGTGATCTAGCGACTGGATTCACGCTCAAGACACCTTTTTTTTTCTCTTTCTTTTATTTCTCTTCGGACTGGACATTAGGAAAGTGATTTACTGTTTTATATATATATATATATATATATATATATATATATATATATATGTTTGTGGAGGAAAGAAACAAATAAACTATGCTTTCATCCCGACAAGCCTGTTTCGTGGTTGCCCACTTATTGGGATAGGCGGTTGTTAGCTTGCTCAGATTCTGCGCTGTTGAGAGGTGTAAGTCGCTTGCTTGTGAGTATTTGTGTTAGGTTCCTCCTTTTCCTATAGACAATTATTGGGGGCTGATTAAAAACATCAGTACATCTTTGTGACGTGTGAAGGATTGGCTGGTGGACTTTAATGATTCTGCGGAGGTCTACTAGAGCTGGGTTATACGTGACTACAAGAGGCACCCTATCGTTGCGCTCTTTCTCGATATCCGTTCGTAAAGCTAATTCTCTGGAGACTTGTCGTGCTTTGCTGATTGAGTCTTTAATCAGCTTGTCCTTGTAACCACGATCAAGGAGGATGTTGTGTAGTTGTTCGGTTCGCTTTTGGAAGAAATCTTCCGTGGAACAGATGCGGCGAAGTCTTAAGGCTAAGCTGTAAGGAATTGCGGTTTTGGTGTGTCGTGGGTGGCAACTAGTCCAGTTGAGGTATTGGTGTGTGTCACTTGGTTTGGTGTAAAGATCGGTTATGATTTTGCCATCTTGTAGGATAACGTAGACGTCAAGAAAGGGTATGGCACTAGATGATACTGATTGTTCAAATTTGATGTGTGGATCGAAGTTGTTACATTGTTCATAAAACTGATTCAGTTTTATACGACCGAATGTCCACAGGAAAAAAATATCGTCGATAAAGCGGAACCAGATAAGAGGTTTGAGCGTAGTTTGGTCAAGCAGTTGTTCTTCTAAGTGGCCCATAAACAGATTGGCATATGTAGGAGCCATCTTCGTCCCCATCGCGGTACTTGTCTGCTGAACAAAATGGTTCCCCTGGAATGTTAGATTATTGCATGTGAGTACTAGATTGATGAATTTCAAAATAGTGCAGATTTTATCCTCATTAAAGCCGTTTCCACGCATATAGTACTCACATGCTCCCATCCCCCTAGC